>JALIZH010013989.1:0-124261 GCA_030522465.1 Rhipicephalus appendiculatus | reverse complement strand
GGCATGTTGAAGTTGGTTGCGTTTTATTATGCATGCGGAGGAGAAACTGGGTGTATTGCATAGTTGCATAGACCATTTCGAAAGCGAACAGCGGAGCTGAGGGAAAGGCTCAGGGACGAACATCCTACATAATTTTGCTATGCTTTAATCGCTCCCGTGTCCTGATCCTCACTCTCGCATCCATTTTCCGGTCGCCTCACTCATTCCTAGCCATGACACTCCATTGCATTACTATACTTTACTCTCTTCTATACTCGCCACCCTTACCCTCGCCGCAATAGGCCGTTCACGTCGCTCATCCTCCCCCTTGTCTCACACACTTCTTCATTTGACACTCCGTCGCTTTACTATGTTTTACTTGCTCCCCTCACCTGCCTTTCCCAGCACTTCCCCCTCCCCCTCTCGTCTCATTCTTCGTCAAAGGGTTTGAAGAGCCCTTTGTTACGTGTTATTGAGACGAAAAAAAATGCGAAATTGGAGCGGACAGTAACAATCAACAGAGTGCTTGTGTGTTATATTTGCCCTCCGTCCCGTTTTCGCGCTTTTTTCCATGGGATTTATTCGTCGCTTTGACAATACCATTGCATTATTATGCATTACTATCTCCCTTTCATCTTACCCTCAGTTCAGTTTAATGCCTTATTGATCTTCTGGGTGTCTTAGTGGGCTAGCATAGTCAGTATTTTATATTCTCGGTTTCAAAATGATCCGTCAGACGTCGCAAAAGGAAACATAAAGATTACTTCAATTTCCTCTTCGCCTCCCTCCTCCTCCACCCTTGCCTCCCTCGTTCCTTGCTTGTGCACTCCATTGCTTACTGTGATTTACTCTCTTCCTTCTTCCTTGTCCTTACTCTCGCTTCCTGTTCTCAAATCTGCAGTGCCATGCTTTCACTGTGTAGTCTTGTAAAAGACTAGATGGGGGGTGGATTTTTACTGTCGCCGTTACCGTCATGTCCCATATATGTATATGTGTATATATATACGTAAAATTCACAAATGAAAAATATCAGAATAAACATTTGTCGCAGCGCGCCCTCCCGGTATTCGAACCTGCGACTCATTGCTCCGCAGCGCGCTGCCTTAGAGAAATACGCCATGCGCCACTCGCTCTCCAGGATACTGACGGCAGAGTAGAAATGAACGCAACGTTGGGTGAAACGCACGGGATGCCACACAAGGCGAAATTAAAATTATTCGACACACGGGCCATGCTGCGTCGTTGCCCGCGCTGTGTTTGCTTCGTATCGCTGGCGACGCTAGTTTGAAAGTTTGGCCCCGCGCCACTCTTGGCTAGTCGGCAAGGGACATAAAAGAGCGTCCCGTCGCTCGCGGTGGTGCGAGCGGTAACGCTTTTGCCCTTGTAGGCTTATGCCACTGAAGGGAAGAAACACGACGGCTGAACCAGAATCACAGTGTAACAATGTAGCAAGGATGATAGTGTATTAAACACGCGAAGACATGAAATCAAATTCAGATGAGTGCAGGTACAAATAAGTAAAGAAGAAGTAATAAGGACAAAGAAGTGCGTTTGCAGTGTACTTTTAACCTAAGAGATATGTGCCTACTAGACCTATCTGAAGTTTTATTTTAGTGACCAGAATCGACGCCAGCAGGGAACGCCAAGTGTTACTTCACGTGCACACTCCCAATTTGTTGCGTCAAGAATTCTAAATCTCTAGTGTTTCGCCGAAGATGGGATGTGTGTCTGCGACTTGTACTTTGACATACACGGCCTAGCCGCCCTTGCTCGCGCATTCGTCTATTGAGGAGGAGTTTTGTACGCCTTGCGCTCTCAGTGCAAGGCTTGCCTTCAAGCTACAGATCTCACTAAAGCCACTTTGATCACTGCAGTGGCTGCGTTTGCGAAAGAAGTGAGTTGCTAGCTAGAAGAGTCAAAGTAGGGGCGTGTTGAAGTAACAACTGCGACAGTGTGCGCTCGTCCGGTGTGTAACTGTGCGTTCTTTTCGTGCGTTCTCCTTTTTGTTTGAGCAGAGTGCAGCAAGTTTCTAGCTGCTTGCCATTCTTCCGGTGACATTCCGGTGACTTTTTTTATGATGCTTTTCAGAATCATGTATTGTTTAGATAAAAGCGGAGAGTTCATCTACGATAAATAATTTTGCAGGTCCACGGCATCCTCATGTACCAGACCAAGGTCGCGGTACGTATTGGGCTTACGTAGGAGGCTACTGAAGGGTAGTATCAAAACAGACTTTTGGGACGTGAATATGCATATATATATATATATATATTACTAGTTGAGGTAGTGGTTGCCGTGTGAGTATAAGTATCAGAGGTGGCACATCAAGAAAACTTCATTTACTACGTGAACATTGCGGTCAGAGCCTGACCTTTATGAAGACTTGATAAGTTACAGTCTCTGACTGAAATGTTGACGAAATAATTGAAGTTTTCTTGAAGGGCCACCTCTCATACTAATATATATATATATATATATATATATATATATATATATATATATATATATATATATATATATATATATATATATATATATATACATGAAGACACACCGAGGCAGCACCGCCAGTGGTTCCTCGTCGATCTTTGAGGGACTAACGGTGGCAAGGAACGACGCAGATTAAAGAGAAATGTCGGAATTACTGGGGAAGAAGACGAAGAGAGACTGTTCTTTGAATGGCGATGGTTTGATTGTTCTTAATGTAGTGCTGAATATCCATGTGTTTTGATTGTCCCGTTATATTTCGCGGCAGCGGTCATGTTAACCCGCAGCAAGACATCCTTTGATACGGTGTCTTGGGTCAAATTGGTGTCGCAATATTTGCTGGAATCATCACCGAATCAATGTCAGCTTGCACCTGACTTAGCAGCTTTCATAGACGATTTTCAAGCATGTCTTGATCAGCGACTGTCCTGCGTTGAGAATTCTTTATTCCAGGGCATGTCTTCTTCGGAAAGTCGCACCGCCGATCTGACGACACGCGTTTCCAACATGATGTCTTCTGTCTCAACTCTCTAAGTGCCACGTGTCTCTCACTGCAAAGCTCCGCCTGTCTTATCGAACGTAGCCACACAGCTATACCAGAGTTCCTTCCCAAGCCCCGCTACATATGGCGGCACAACGTCGTGGTCTGCTTTTCGCATTCACTTCGAGCGTGTCGTTGCCTCCCTTTCCTTGTGACCGTACCAGAGAGCCCAAATCAAGGGGTGTGCGAATATTCAAGCTTCGAATTCGAGTCGAAATCACAGACACGTGTGTAATTCTAGTATCGCCTAATAATTGAACTCCTCACTTTACTTAGATTTGTGGTGATGCATATACGATATTTGTCTAAAATCACTATTTGAGCTACCAAAAATCCCCGGGAACACATTTTTTTTTGTTCGACGGGGTTTCGAAAACCAGCACCCCTCATCCAATTTACTCGTATGTCCCAATTTTTGTGAAGGTCCTAGCTGATTTCTGCATTGCAATAATTTTTTTTGCTTTGTGTAACATTCTCACAACTGCAATGTTCGTCTTAGTAAAGGCAGTTATAAAATTTTATTCCTTCTTTTTCTGCTTAGCGCAATACAACATCAATTTTCGCGCATTCGTCATAGTGGCAATTCGTCCTGGTCACTCATTAGTGTCGTTGAAACTTTTGCGCTTGTCAACTGTAAAATATGTTTAGAGCGATTTTTTAGGTACGCTTATGTCCTTTCTTACATTCTGATGTTTCGTTTCTGAATTATTATCTTACAGCATTTTGGCCTATGGGTGCACCCAATGCTGCTTATTTCCGAATGCTAAACCGCGGACGGGGTACGTATCGCAAATTCACTTGGGCTTACCAAGTTGCACTGTCACAACCAAGTGTTACAATAGTTTGTAACCTCTTGGCACTGTTATATGCTAAAGAAACAGAAAATATTCAACCATCCCTAACAGGACCTGAATAATGTAGTTTCAACTTCGCACTCTACGCACAGCGCATCCTCCGTCAACTTAACATTACGTTCCATTCTGACTTCAAGACAAGCAGCAGGGTATACGAGAATATCACGATAATTTAAAAGTATAAATATTTCGAAATCGCGCTATGATGAACCTTAATGCCGCATATGGTCACACAAAGCTGAATCATTGCTCATTCACAACGAGTTCACACTAACTGTTTCTGACAGCCTCACAACCATGTCTTCACTTCCCTGCTTGAATTCTTAGTTACCAGCTCATTTAGACGGCTATGAAATCTGCAGATACACAGTTGCATCTACACAATTTTCATATTCACCCTATACTGGACATATTCGTTAAATGGCAATAGCAATACTTGAAGTATCTCTTCGTCCACTATGTTTGTAAATTCGAGTATCTCTTTTTATGTGAATTCTCAGATTTGTTGAGGTAATTTTTTGCAAATTTATTGCAACGTACATAGAAACATCCATGACACATTTTAAAGTTATGTCACGTTCCTTTTTAATTCACCATCGTAAAACGTTCATCCCGAACCAGACTTCTTCTTCTTCTCTCTCTTCTCTTCTGCCCTGCGGGAAGGCATTTCTCTTCTTCTGGCCGTCACATAGCCCCCACCCCCCCCCTTTATCGTCAACCCTCCTGGGTTGATAAGGCACCGCGTTCTTGACAGATGTCATTTCTGTGGTGTTGTGGTTTCCGCTGTACCAAACGGACTTCAGAACTCCCTGTTGGTGGGCTGTTTTCACTACCACATGCGGTCCGGTGAAAGGAGCTTTCGAGCCTTGCAATCCCCTTCGGACCAGGACGAAATCTCCCACGTTTATGTTAGGTGTCCTTGTGGAGTGAACACGGTCGTAGTTCCTCTTCATGGCTACCTTATGCTTCTCATTTTCTTCAACGGATTTCTTGCGTTCGTGAAGTACTAAGAGATCTGTGAGGCCAAGAAGATAATCAGCTGGAAGCCAGTCTGACTTACCATAGTAAGCGTAGTATGGACTACATCCCAAAGCAGCTGTATGAGAATGATTGTGGTGACGAACAGCAGCTTCAAGAGCACATTTCCAACCCCCCTGGGAAGTCTGGATAAAGCGAGATGAATTGCTTGATGTCTCTTATGGCTCTTTCAGCCATACCATTGGCTTCAGGGTGATATGGAGCTGCGAAACATAGTTCTATTTTTCGCTCTTCCGCCCATTCCTTCAAACGTTCGCTTCTGAAAGCGGGGCCATTGTCGGCAACGATAACTTTGATGTCTTTGAACATCTCCCGTTTGAGGAGTGATATGACACTGTCACTGTCTTCTTTTTTCTGCCTTACATTCCACCATTCGTGTACATTCATCTATAGCCAAAAGAAAAGCCTGTGTTCTTCTCACCCCCTTTCCTTTCTTTCTGAGCTCCGCGAAATCAAGGTGCACAATTTCGAACGGCTTTTTCGAACGCTTTGTCAAAGTCATTTCACTCCCGCGGGGCTTATATTTTGCTTTGCATATTTGGCACCGGTGGCAAGATCTGACATATTCTGAAATATCTTGCTTCATTGTGTTCCAATAAAATCTTTGCTTGATCTTCCAATATGTCCTCCAGAAACCATCGTGGCCGCCAGAGTCTGGAGAGTCATGATAAAGCTGCAAGATTCTTGCGACACTCGTCTTAGGTACCAGCATCCTACCATTCTTGAAAGTCATTTCCTCTGTACCATCCCATAGAAGCTGGTTGACAAATTTCTCTGAGTTTGCAGATACAAGCAGTCTCGACATCGCATCTGCGTCCGGTAGCTTGGTTCCTGGCCTGTGAGCAACATCGAATGTAAATTGTTGTATTTTGCTGACCCACCTAGCGAGCCTTCCTTTGGGTTCCGATAGGCTGAGTATTACGTCAAGGCTTGGTTGTCCGTAAATAGCTTGAAGTGTCTTCCGTCTAGGTAAGTTCTGAAATATTGAAGAGCCATGACAACAGCTAGTGCTTCCTTCTCAGTTGTCGGGTAGTTGATCTCGGCCTTGGTGAACGTATATGAGTAGTAGCCAATCACTTTCAGTTGTCTTTTGGCGGGCTCGCTCTCGTGTCTTTGGTGCAACACTGCACCTGTCCCGTAATGCGAAGCATCTGTGTTGAGTTCAAACGTCTTGGTAAAATCCGGAATCGTTAAAACCAGGTCTGATGAAATTGTCTTGACAAGCGCCTGATACGTTCTTTCGCACTCTTGTGTCCACACGAAGGGAGTGTCCTTTTGTGTTAGCAAGGTCAGGCACTTGGTCTTTATGGCATAGTCCTTTATAAAAGCTCTGAAGTGTCCAGCTAATCCCAAGAATACACGAAGGGAATGCACGTCGTATGGCTTCGTCAGCTCGGATATGCGTTTTACGGATTCCTCTTTCGTGCTCATTGTACGTCCATCAAAAACTCTTCCCAAGAAGACAACTGCATTTTTGAAAAAGTCGCTCTTCTTGATATTGATCTTCAGCCTTGCTTGACTTAACGCGTTTAACACCGTGGATAGATGCAAGCAATGGTCGTCACGTGTTTTTGAGTAGATGATGATGTCATCCACGTAGACATTACAGAAGGTGCCGGTGAAATCCTGAAGCACATTGTTCATCATTCTTTGAAACCACGCCCCAGAATTTTTCCATCCGAATGGCAGCCTGTTGTATTCAAAGACATCGAAGGGTGTGACAAACGCTGTAAAGTGCTTGAATTCCTCCTCTAGTGGAACTTGCCAGTATCCCTTGCAGAGGTCGATGCGGGAGAACCATGAGCAGCCGCCCGTTTCATCGATAATTTCATCAATTCTGGGCATCGGGTAGGGAAATAGGTCGGTCTGGCGGTTGATAAGCCGGTAGTCGGTGCACATACTGTATGTCCCATCCTCTTTCGGCACTATAGTAATCGGCGATGCAAACGAGGATGTAGAAGGCCGAATAATTTCAGCATCAAGCAAGCCTTGTAATTCTTGCTTCAACCACTTCTTTTTTTCGTAGGACATGCCGTATGGTTTTCTACGTACTACAGTAGTGTCACTGAGCTTAAAAGGCACTCTCGCAACCTTGGCCGCAGGTGGATATTGTCCAATACATATTAGTTCTGGGTATTGCGTTGATACCTCTTCGCTTGATGTTACCAGCTTCGTCGATGCTTCCTCCCTATGCACAGTTTTAACTAAATGTTCCACCTCTGCGTCGTCGCGCCACGATATATTTATTCTCATTCTCTTCATGTCAGGCCGAGCCAGAAGAAAATCAAATGTGGTGTCATGTACAATTAGTGCCTCGACATCAGTCCTGCTGCCTTGGTATTCCACACAAACCAAGGACCATGTACTAAGTACTCGGGAACTTCCGTCGTAGCTTCGCACATTAACTGTCTTACCAGTAAACGTTTGCTCAGGGGGAATCAGTTGAGCACTGACGATGCTGACGGAGGCCCCCGTGTCTACTAAAACATCAGTTGGTCTTCTATTGATGGTCATTTGCGCGTAGAGCAAGCCTGCAGCCGATTTTGCCAAATGAATAATTTCTGTTGGATTTGACGGCTGGGGTGAGACGTCTTGATGTGTCATGTGGCAAGGTGGCATAACGTCGGTTGGGATGCTTTTTAAGGAATGCAGCAGTTCTTCCAGCGTTGCATGTGGCATTGGCATGATTTCGCGCTGCGAACTTCGAGTCATTCCATGAATGATTAGCTCGACTACGGACGACTGCGAAAGATCGGGATCGGCGAGTTTGCAATAGTCGGCGCTTTTCAAAGTAGTAATCGACAATTGTTCCTTGGTGCTTGTAAAGGACGGCCTTCTTCCAACATTCAACATCACTCTGGTCAAATGAACGGCTAAGCTATTTTTACATTCAATCCATGGCTCAAATGCGTGGCTTGATACGCGTAAGCCGTACCACTTTCTTGCATTTCCCACGAGGAAACGGCGCATATTTCCTATTCGGTCATTGTCACTGGTCCAGTTATTCTGGGAGCACGCATAGTCAAAGAACTGAAGCCAGAGTGATGGTCTCATCATTGTATCGTCGAAACAGTCAGGTATGACGACATCTCGTGGTGCATGCACTGGAGAGTTCACTAGTGACGTCAGGATGGTCAACAGCTGTTGGTTCTCTTGCGTTAGATGTTCTTGCGTGCGGAAGACATGCTCCATTATTAGGGGGGACACTCATATGATCAGTTGTTGCGTCGTGCTTAATCGGTCTATGGATCCACTGTAGGAACTCAGCCATTCCTAGATCGATTCTCACGGAACCCTTAGAGACCATTTCTTCTAGAGTGATGCTAGCCTTATTCGCTAGAAAGGCTAAGAAGTCCGGTGTGCTGACCTTTTCTGGGAGGTCGATGGCAACGTCTCCGTCTTCCTGGCATTTCTTGATGAGCAGATGGCCGTCTTCTTCCTGGGCTATTGTAAACAGCACCCACATTGTCCTAACCTATGCGGCTGCGCCTAAATGTAACGTTCCTTTTTAATTCACCATCGTAAAACGTTCATCCCGAACCAGACTTCTTCTTCGTCTCTCTCTTCTCTTCTGCCCTGCGGGAAGGCATTTCTCTTCTTCTTCTGGCCGTTACAAGTTATTAGAGCCATTTTCGAAACAAATGCATAATTTCACCTTTGACATTGCCTGATCGAGTTCAAGGGCAATTTCGGTGGATTCGCAGAAAAGTGTATTCACCAAGAAACTCGAGATAATTTGAAATATTCTGTTACTGAAGCAGTGTGTGAAATAAATGCACTTCTTCGGGTTCTTTATGTAGTTCACGAAACCAACAAAGTCTACGATTCACGTTACTTCTGTTCAGCTCTAAGGTAGATTATATTAGATAGATCCACTTAAAGAAAAGCCCAGAAGAAGGCAGGATGAAGAGGGACCGAACCTTTCGAGCAGTGACCTTAAGTTAACAATTCTTTACTGCAGATGCGAAAACGAAAATAAAACACCAACATCCCAAAAGTATCTCTTTTACTCGGTATTCTTCGCTTAATTGCTTTGTTGTTCGTAGATTTATTGTAGTGTAAAAAGTGACATCGGCTACAAATTCCTTTATTTGTTTTCTTCGACAGAACCTCGGGTAATTGCGGAAGTTGGTATTTCAGAGAATTTGAGAGAGCTCTTGCAAATTTGACAGAATCACCTGTCGAATTTGCCGAAGCTTACGTTCCCACAGAGGCACAGATAGGTTTTTAATAACCTGTTTCTAAAGAAGTTAAATTGAATGCATGTTTGAGTGGCGAGTAAGGACATGCAAGGGCCCAGTAAGGTCGCCAAGTATTCGTTATCTAAATATTGTGTCTATCATGGTGCTTTACCAGCGAATTTCAATGAATTTCAACCAACTCGCCCATTCTTTCATCCTAGTTGAGTATCATCCATACCACACTTGCAGCCACAATTATGCTCACTCCACCTCTGGAATACGTTAAGGAACTTCCTTCACCATTTGAGCGCGTAAAAAGTTTGAATGTATGATAAAAAACAAAAATACTAGACACAAATATTTCGCTCCAAAGCCTCAGCCACTGTTGCGCCTTCTGTATCCTTTCTAAATTTAGGCTCTTACAGAAGTCCAGTCGATCGCAATGAACTGGGCTTGTTAAACCTAATCAGAACCGACATGATCAAGGCCATTCTTTCGCACATGCGTAATTTGAGGTGCTCCTTAAGACACATCGAAAGAAATCGTTAATATATTTTGCTGACTATTCTTGAGGCAGACAATGCTTACTATTGACGCGTACTTCAAGAATGATGAGGACGCATTGTGTTCTGTTTTGCTTACTTCTTTCTATTAGGACCAGTTCTTAACAGTGAAGCTGTTTAGAGCAGACCGTAAAAATTTCGTGTGTTCAAATGTGTAGAAAGATTATTGCGGCCATAAACAGGTATGTGCCACAGTAATTGGGCAAATCTCACTAATGACCTCTAGTCTACTAAAAATGACTAATTTAACAAACACGCGTCAAAATACCAAATAAAATTTCTAGACAGACCTAAACAGTTTTTGATGAGAGGTTTCATAAATCGTCGGGATTAACTCAGTAATAAAGACCCTGGCCGCACGTATGAGCTTCGCTGACGCATTTGTACGGAATGATTCAGCGGTTCGTACAACGAAAGAATACTCGGGAACGGAACGCAACGACTGCTTTGAGAACCAGAAGTATTGGAACCCCTACGCCAATGACGACGTGCCCGTAATTCTATGGGAGCGGCGCACGCTCGGTTTCAGCGCGAGTTTGTGTCTGTAGCTTGCACATCCGTGTCGTGTATCTGGCAGTGTGTTGTTTAACTAAAATCTCTCTGCGCTGCGAAGCAACCTAGAAACAATCTTGAAATAGCCTTAAAACAACCTAATATCACCCAGGTAAAGCCTAACAGCAACCAAGAAGCAATCTCATTAGTCTTCGCAATAATCCAGCTTCTCCTTTGCATTGCATGACTCACTGAACGCTTCACCAGTATTTTTTTCGCCATGTGAACGCATCGTTAGTTACCAAAGTTGTAATGCAGTAAAAGACGAAACACGAGGTCAACAAATCTATATGCACTTACTTTGTCTACCACCGTTGCCTGCTCCTCAATTCTAGAAAATATAGATGCACCAACTGACCTTTCGCTTCCGTAAAGAAATGTTGGTAAAAAAAACTTGGTGTGTGACAGTTATGATTTACCTAATTTCCTACTTACTTTGCGCTTTCTCTTTCATCGGCAGGGTAATTATGGTGGTCACATTATCGATGTGCAGCACTGAGGAACATTAAATAAGTTTGGATGCCGCTGAGCACCTAGATCATCTGACACAGCAGTTTTAAGTAAGAAGCAGCATGAAATTACATAGCCTTTATTTGAGGGACTACCAAGATAGGCTGCGAATGACTCTTGTCAGTACGCCTGGAAGCAATTGGGCCATAGAGCTGGCTATTTTATTTAGTGACCTTTATTGCACTTGTGCTGGCGGCGAGTGTTCAGCGGCAGTGCGCACTGTAGTTCTTTCAAAGTATGAGAGCAAGACGTATGTCCCGAGGTAATTTCGCGCTAATAAAATGTATTCATTATTACATTCGGACAACTGTTGACGTTCTTTCTTTGTCGCATGATGGCCCTGACTTCCATGAGAACTAAGTTTAAGTGAATTGGTTGTGTGCTTTTTCCGATTCCTAAGGTAAGCAGCGCAATATATTTTTGCGTATCGTCCATACCCACTGTTCACAATGCTCTAATAAGACAAAGAATTGCATACTATGCGGTAATATTACGCGGCTTTTCGCCCACGTCGGAAGAAAAACTTCAAAGACTACGCATGTTTAGGATTTTCTCGCATATCTTTAGGAGTTCCACGAGCGGCTTCCAGTTTCCTTGTAATAGCAGAGGCTCGTCAATCTCCTTTTACAGTCATGAGAAGTATAGAAACATGTCGGCGTTTTTCGCCATCACACACAACATGAAAACCACCCATTGCCTCTGGAGATACTACAGAGGAATAGAAGTTGTGTTCATAAAGAAATTAAGGAAAATGCCAGTACATTGCCAAGGTATTGTTTTTTCAACTCTGACGTTAATTATGCTCCATGGCTGCTTACGCTACCAAAGATCGAAGTGTCAGTGGATGGCAGAATCAGAAAAAAATACATGTTCGTTCGAGCCTCCCAAGAACTAGCGCTTTAAAAGATATATATGCCATATTCGGGTTACATGAATGTCTATACAGATAGCTCCAGTATACCAACATCTTCAACTTCCGCATTCATTGTACCACACCACAATGTACAAGATTCATTAAAGTTATCTCGCGTTACAACAGCTGAACTATTCGCTATTCTAAGCGCTTTAAAATTTATCAATTCTGTAAGAGATGCCCAAAAATGGATAATTTTCAATGATTCACAAGCGGCACTAATATCACTCTGTAGCACAAAAGCGAAAACAATAAATGATATTCTCATTTACGATACACTTAAAGAGCACAGAAAAGCAAAAACCAAAAGCACCATGAAATAATGTTCCAGTAGATACCGGGACATTGCAACGTACCAGGCAACACAGCAGCTGATGACGCAGCACGACAAGCACATCAGAAAGATGATATGTCTTATTCCAATATCTAAAAATGAGTTTCGCCGCATTTTAAAGATAAAATCTTGCAATATGCCTAGAAACACGTGGTTTGACGAAATCTGCAAAAGTTCCGATTTACATCATAAAAATCCACTAATTGAATTTAAAATTCTGTTATCTTTAGAGACAAGTGTGGAAACTCATTCACGCGTCAAGGTTAGGCACTGCCTACACCAAGGATTTTTTACACAGAATTGACCGCGCTGACACTCGTGAATATGATTGCATATTCGTAGATGGAGACATATACCACCTGCTTCTAGAATACCCACAACATGAAACACCAAGACGTCGAATTATATCAACGTTAATGACATTAGATCTCAGACCATGAAGTTTCCCATTAATACTTATTGCCGTATCACCAACGGTGTCTGCTTGATATAAGCTGATTTCCTTTCAATGTCATTGGTTTTGCGCTTGAAGTAACTCTCTGGGGACTCCACATATACCCATCAAGTGTTCTGGGGATTACTTGTGACCAGGAGAAGGGGCATTCTATAACCGCATTGTCAATTCAACACATTGTTACGCTGAAGCGGCAACGGGAGACTAACGAAGAGCAGAACGAAGGAACTCTGTGTTGGAGCGGCTACCCCTCGCTCCTTTTGTCTCTTCATCTTTAAATAAACACACCCCATCGTCTCTTCTCTCTAAGGATCCGGCGCGAACGAAGCCCTTACGATTGCGACGCAAAGTCTGAAAACAAAATCGCTTCTTGTGCTCAATCTTCGTGATGCGTACATGTACAGCCGCCCATTTTGTAAACCTGAACGCGCGTTCGTCGACCATTGAGTCAATAAGCGCCGATTGCTGGCTTCCCGGTGTCGGGTTACCGGAACAGTGTGGCATAACAGAACCGCATAGAACTGTTCATTGGGCGTGTGCACGTATTCTCGTACATTTCGCTACCGTGCTGCGTTATACGGCTCTAATCGACTGAGCAGTCGACGCTCGTGCGTTCATGTTAAAACAACGGGTGGCTGTACTTTGGGCTACTTGCAAAGTCACACATGAATATAGTGATCATGCATATTCTTCTGTCAAAATATACGTCCCAAAAAGCCCAATACTGTGCTGGTGTGTGTCAATGGTACATACCATCATGAAACACGCTTGGCGGGATGTCTTCGGTAAATACGTTATGCAGCCACTTGTCCAATATTTGCACGGTTGTAATATTCTGTGTTCCACTGTCATAGCAGAATGATGAAGTGCAGGAGCAATCAAGCTTAACTTTCTGACTTACAACAGGCGAACATGCGGTTCTGTTTTCTACAATTTTTGTCTCATGATAATAATTGTAAATTCCGCATCAGAGGCTCGAGCAACGCGATTAGCTCAAGTTTAAGCTGTATAAAGAAGCCTACTGTTAATCATTTTGCAGGCGTTTATCATCCGTTATCACTACTATACGCTTCAAAAGAACGCCGTTATTTGGCAGCTTCAGCCACTAACAGCCGTCTGAAAGGTTTTCGTTTGCAAAACGCATGACGGCTAGATTCAGCTTAACATCAACCACATGACAGTGTAATACTTCTGCAAACTTGCGAGTTGACTTAAATCTTTCTTTTTCAATGGCCTAACTCAAATGCAGATTGAGTTTTTTCAGAGCAGAGATGATCCTGCGCAATCTGTTTGCCTAGCAGAAAAGCCGGGTTGGAAAAAGAGCAACACATTGATAATAAATTAATATTTGTCATCATGTGACAAACATTCATCGTTGTCTCATTCTTTCACCATTCATTTAGGCGGCTTATGCCAACATTGCCACCTGAAGAATAAGTTTTTTTAAGGCGGGAAAGCGCTATGTAACTCTTCGGTGGATTCTGTAATTATGTATAGCAGGTACCGTTACTGTAGAAGAATGTGCAACCAGCAACATCAATACCTTATTGGCAAAGCGTACAAATAGCTTATAAAACGTAAAAAAAAATTGTCGAACGCGTATGTCGGTAAAACAACGCGGCTGCCACAAGATTGTGCAGTGCCGGACTAGGTGCAGCTCTTGTCAAGGGTAAAGGATGCACAGAGATATACAATGATCAGTAGTTTTCTAAAATCACGTGTACACAACATTGCAAGATAAATTCTCGAAGCAGTGAAAGGAAACTTTAAAAGCGTGTTCTTTTTCAGCATTTAGTCATCTCTGCCTACATTCCTTGATAAACTGCTTGTCCCACTATTAGTAATGTAGCAACAGCTGATCATACCCTGGAGCTAGCTCAATGCTGAACTGGAAATGGGGTGGCTCGGAATGGAAAAGAGGAACTCCTTTGTTGAGACTATGCTTGTCGAAGTTAGAGTTTGACAGAGATGTTGCAAAAGGTTATCAAAACGGTAGAGCTTTAAGAACAAGTAACTATGCTGCATGTGGTAGCCTATATAAGATTCCGCCACCTAAACTCTAAAGAGCGGTGACACTCAGGATGAGTGCTCTGGCCAGCCATACCTACTCGTAAGAACAGTGGTGGGTTCTTGTTGACGTTGGCTAGTGAACATTACACTTTGTAATGCCGTTTCATGCTAACTGCGGACGGTGTCACTGCGGCTAAAGTAGGTGTTATCTCGGGTGGTCTTAGCTTATGGTAATTTCTGCAGCCACACATTGCTTATGCGATCGAATTCTGAAAAGCACTTCCATGCTCTCTAACAATTTCACAGAATGAAACGTATGCCATATTGTTCCGGAAAAAGCACCGTGCCTTTGGAATCACTACACATTTTCATTTCTACAACACGCATAACTTGACTGCTTCCGCATAATGTTATCGATACCAGGTAAAGTATTTTTAGTGGTATAAAATGTAAGTAAACAGAACCATCTGTTGGAACTTCCTCCTCGTCAGCCTAGCAGACGTCTCTTATCATCATCAGTGCTCCTCACGAGCTACCGCTCGCTCGAGGGCACGAAGCCATAGTTCTTCTTCTTCATTGTTCCATTAAACAGTGATCGTTTCGGACGTGCCGTCTCTTGTCCTGCACGACAGTCTGGTAGCCAGCGGACCTTGAGGTCCATCACATGGTGCCGAAACCCAACGGGATCGTCTAAACGATGCCAACCTCATCGATTCAAGGTGTCGTGCTGCGACACCTGAACCTTTGGCGAAGAGTTCCCGGCTGCCGACTGAACCATGGAACGGCTACTCCGACGACGCAAGTGCGTCCGCTCGCAACTGGATGCCATCGCGCAAGAAGCGGAAGGCATCCTACGAGAACCACAGCTGTCATCGTCACAGGTCAGCGTTGCAATTGACCGAATTAACGCGATCTACGGACAGCTAGCGAAGATCGATGAGAGCCTGGTAAATGAGACACCTGAAGATCTTATAGAGGCAGAGACACTCGACGCGAGCAATTACGGGGACAAGATCGTCACGTTGACTTCAAAGCTTCGCTTCGCGATTCAGAACGACCGTGCGTCCCAAGCCTCGCGCCCGACGACGAGCCACGCTTCCGTCGGTGTCAGGTCGAGACTGTCGCAACTAGAGTTGCAGAAATTCGATGGCAATCGACAACAATGGCATCGATTTTAGATGCAGTTCTCGACGGCAGTTCACAATAGCGACGACCTCAGCGCTGCCGAGAAATTCAATTACTTGAGCACGCTTGTCACTGGAGCTGCCGCTGCAGCTATATCCGGACTCCAGGCAACGGGAGAGTGCTATGAAGACGCAGTGGACATCCTCGAGAAACGCTTCGGGGACGAAAGGATCATCGTTCAAGAGCATCTTCGAAGCCTCTTAGATCTGAGGCCAGTCTTGTCGTTTTCTAGCACCACTGAACTTCGAGAACTCTACGACGAAGTCCAAGTCCATGTGAGGAATCTTAAAGCTCTTGGAACAAGTCCCTCGACATACTGCTCCATGCTACGGGAGATTCTCTTGCGAGCATTACCATCGGACTTGGTGCTGAAGTATCATGAACTTCAGATGCCGACTACAACGATAGCTGCGGTATCGACGATGCAAGCGCAAAACGATCCAGAGGACAGGACGACCAAGGTCGAGAAAGAGCTGCAAGATCTTCTGCAATTCATCGAACACCAGCTTCAGTGCCGAGAAACTCTGGCGGCATACGCGTCCCCAAAAAGGCCAGAAGTCAGCAAGGAAACTGCAGAGAGGTCACCACGAAGAGGACATCGTATCTTGTCATCAGCAGCAGCTCTGTCAAGTGTGTTGGGGAAGCCTGACCTATGCCTCTTTTGCAAGACATCGAAGCATCGTGCCGAAGTCTGCGACGACGAAGTGAGTTCGACAGACAAGAAGCAGATTCTCACCAAAGCCGGGCGATGTTTTCGATGTCTGAAGAAAGGTCACGTCGCAAGAGACTGCAGAGGAAGGCAGAAATGCGACCGATGTTCTCGACGACACGTCACATCTATGTGTGACCCGGACTTCCAGAAGAAGGGAAACGAAACAGCAATCAACCTTCTTGCTGAGGAAGTGAGCCCGGTAGTGTTACTGCCGTCCTTGACGGCTAGAGTTGCAGGGAAGGCGTCATCAAAGAACTACAGGGTACTCTTCGACGGCGGGAGTCAGCGGAGCTTCATCACCATCGAAGCATCCCGCCAACTTGGCTGCCAGCTGTTGCAAGAGGAAACTGTGACAGTTGGAGTATTCGGAGGTCACAAGACGCAGAAAACAATGAGAAGAGTACGCGTGAGCGTTTTCGAAGACTCTACGAAGCAACCGATTGTAATCGAAGCCTTAGAAGTAGAGGACATCTGCAGCGAGCGCATTCCAATTCCAGGCGAAGATGTCACAAATAAGATGAAGGAAACTGGATTGGACACGCGAGCGCTTTGTCTAGAAGGAGAAAACAGGAACTCCATTTCATTACTCGTCGGTTCCGACTACTACTGGCATTTTGTGACCGGGAATGTGAAAGGTCTGTGCAAAAAATGGAAGGATCTAAAAGCTGTGCACACTTAACTAGGATGGACTGTGCAAGGGCCGCTTCCTTTCCCAAGCAGCACCACTTACTGTTCTACCGTCATTGTGCTTCGAACGTGTGTTGAAGACTGCGTTTCGGAGGCTCCCACAGATCCGAAAAGTCTACGTGTCGGAACTTATGAAGACACTGTATTGGGCAGCGAATTGAGGCTGCAACCGGTCGAGAGATACCACACGGAAGAGAGTGGGCACAATAAGTTTCGACGGCCCTGGAAGACATTTTCCCTGCGGCCACGAAACGCCCTGAAACTGTGAACAACAATGATCGCAGTCCCTTCGAAAATAATGAAACAATCAATCTGATGCTCTCGATAAAGGATCAGCTGATAGTCTCCCAATGGTACATCGAGCCGCCGCCCAAGTAGACCTTCGTGAGAAACCGGGGGACCAAATTCCACCAGTCAACGGAACCTTCGTGAGGCATTTCCAACCAAGCGAAGAAAATCCAAGCGAATTACTGACTGAGGACTCACATAAGAGAAAACTATGGTTGGACCGACCAAAAGGGATCAGCGTGGAACCACAATTGGAACGAACCATGGACACAGAGCGGTTCTGTTCTCGCATCAAAGTTGTACCATCTAGAGCATGCCTGAGAGGATGCAAGAAAAAGCTGAAGAGAGAAGACGTCATCGCACAAGTTTCGACTGAAGAACTTCGAGAGGCTGAATGCGACCAGATACGTCTCAACCAGGGGACCCTTCATCGACAACCTGGAGTGGCTTTAGGAATCAAGTCCCATTCATGCGGCGACCCAGGTTCAATTCATCTACAGCGTTTCCTCAACAAAGGCAGACGAATTCGTGAAAAAGTCTGCTCCTGTTTTCTTCGTTGGCCGGGCGAAGGAGAAGTCAACCACCCTGTTCAGCTGCTCTCCCATGTGAACAATCGCCATACATGTAGAAGTCGAGTGACGCCATCTGCTGGGCGCGGGAAGATGTTGAAACTTCCTCCTCGTCAGCCTAGCAGACGTCTCTTATCATCATCAGTGCTCCTCACGAGCTACCGCTCGCTCGAGGGCACGAAGCCATAGTTCTTCTTCTTCATTGTTCCATTAAACAGTGATCGTTTCGGATGTGCCGTCTCTTGTCCTGCACGACAGTCTGGTAGCCAGCGGACCTTGAGGTCCATCACAGCATCAAATACATGTAGGAGACAGGCTGCGCGGCATTTCAAGCTTTAAATGTTTTCTTACCATGTGCACGGAAGACGTGCTGCATAAATATCAAACGTACCGTTGTCTAGGAGATATATACTACTTGCTAAATGTGGCAATGACAATGCGAAGATAATAATCTATTACGAACCAGAATAAATTACTGAGCACACGTAAGGTCTCTGTATTATATATATTAGTGCTGCTTCAACTGGAAAGAGGTTTTCTGTATAGCAAAATGTGACATTACCAGCAAAGCAACATCCGCTCCTTTTGGTGATTGCTTTACATCCACTACTCAATTTGCTGCAAAATTGCTTCTGTTGTTTGCAAAATTGCTTCTTTGTTTTACTGTTCCCTATGACATGAATAGTATTGTTGTTCCCCTGGCTTCACATAATTTACGGCTTTCCTGGCAGCGCTGAACAATCAGTAAGTATAAATACGTTTTCCAAATACAAAATGGTTGCTTATTAACAATATAGCTAAAATTTTAAAAATCTTACAGCTGTTTTGGTTTGTTGATGTTATAAATTCACGTGGTTGATTTGAAAGACAGTTTGTCGAACAGCTGTAGCGCAGCTGTAGCGCGTGGCTACCGTTAACGAATGTGATCAGCAAGTGAGATATCAAACGTTATATGTTCGTCAAACTGAATTAAGGGCGTATGATAGAAATATCACTTGAGCGCGCTGTAAGGCGGAAGAGATTTCGTTATATAGATTTATTCATTTGTGCAGCATTTGTGAGCGTGAGAACTCAAAACTTTTCTGATGGATTCACCAAAGAATACTGAAAGGATATACTCTTGGTCATATTATTATTATTATTATTATTATTATTATTATTATTATTATTATTATTATTATTATTATTATTATTATTGCGATATCAATTATATAGACAGTCTCGATGGGTTTTTACCATCGCCGTCACCGTCATCTCCCGTATGAAGTGCAAATTTATAGATCTCCCGGCGCATCGTACGTTCTACCCGCGGGTAATAGCACGCGAGCGGGGGGCGACGAACGCGGCTGTAGCAGAGATCAAACGAGCCGGCCAAACTCCGTCGCGCGGAGTACGCAGGCGATAAGATCCCCCCCCGCCTGTTAGACCGGCCGTCGACTGCTCAAGGAGAGAGGAAACGCCCCGGCCGTCTTTAACGAGCATGAAAAGACTTGAGGAGGTGGTTGGTCGAGCAGCAACTGCGGCCTTTGTTTATATGGGCGCGGTCGCCATCGCTGGCACGCGCGCTATCTCGCTATATTGGCAGCCGTCAGTGGGCTTGAGGTGGTAGAAACATTTATTGTCACTGTAGAGCGCGGGGGCCGAGCCCCCCTACATGGCACGTGGGTGCTCCCTCACTGTGAGGAGGCAGCCTTACAAAGCGAAGGAAAGCACTTGAAGCGCAATCCTCTTCATCGCGCAGGAGATGATCCAGCGCTGATCGAAAGCAGAAGGGCGGCTCGTACACCATTCTGCGTGTTTCGCTCTCAACGTGAAGAGACTGTGCGAAAATTGTCCCTGGAGCGGCCGCATTCTCTTACACCAGCGTTTTGTAGAGTTGCGGGCAATCGGATCAAAAGAGTTAGCTGCTAACCTTACTTCGTATACCATTACAATTTGTTGCTGTCGCTTTCTTTGCTTCACCCGTGTGGTGACACTTTGAGTATTATTATTATTATTATTATTATTATTATTATTATTATTATTATTATTATTATTATTATTGTTGTACCGATTATTGCAGCTGCCTGACGGTTTTTGCACTTCCCGTGGCATTACGCTGCCAACGGGAAGCCTCCCCTTTGACCGAGTGTCCATGTCATGTGATTGTGTACTTTCGTCGGAACTTTCCATCAAAAAAGGCTTAGACTTCGAGGCCGACATTGGAAGTCAAGTGTCCTTCTTGCACTGACTAGCAAACATGATATATTGCCTGATGGAAACAAAGAAAGATATACAGCACGTTAGAATTGGATGCCCGCATCAACAATGAAGAACTTAAATCTATGCTTTAGTACGTGTTCTCTTAACGAGAATACAAGAACTTGCGAATGCTATCATAGGCTGAAATATGTTGCAGGAAACAGATTGCCAATGCAGGTTTCTGGTGGAGAGATTCTGTGTTTGCTGGGCATATTGTCTCTTCTGTCCACGTTAGGCCAAGGGCCAACGTGCGTGCTTGCACTAATCCGTGGACCGAGTAAGTACTTATTTGCTTCCACGTTTCTAAAATCCTAAGAAAAAAATTGTGTGTATGAAGTCGGAAAGCTATTTTGATTTCAGCACTTCGCAACACAGCCGGTTCACACATATTAAACCTCGTTTATTTTAGAGTGCAGCTCTCGCGCGCTTGTTCTTGCCTTGAGTGGCATCGCCATCATCATTGTCATCGCCGTCAGTGGCGTAACCAATTGACATGAAAAAGTTTCATAGACATGAAAAAGAAACTTAAAAAAAAAGCAAGATCGAAAGGGGTATGAACCAGGGCACTCTACGTGGCAAATGGAGTCTTTTCCTACAGAACTACGCTGTTGCTTGAAGTTCTATCGCAAAAAGACCCTATAATCCGCTATATCAGGCAAGGAATTGTGCTAATCTATCTAAGCGTGGCAGATGAGTTAAATATAAACCAGTCATCACAGAATGCTAATCGCGCCAGAAGTGTGTATTTTCATGCTTGCCACCCACTGCAAGGTGCCCAGGCATAATTCTTCATCCTCATGAGGCATATGCAGCATCGGCAAATCGCATTAGTGCCTTACAGATATGTAGCCGGAACCTCGCCTATGTGGAGAAAGACGCATAATGGCATATTAGATACTGCCCTGATAAAAAAAAAATATGATTTATGGCATAGTCAATACCTTGCTGAAAGCTAGAACTTTATTGCCAAGGAAAAAGAACGCTTCTAAAGCGTTCTTTTTCCTTGGCGCTTGACGGCGATGCCCAAGCGTCCTCCAAGATTTGTTCAGCGAACTGGGAGCGCGGGAACAAACAACGGACGATGGAAGAAGCACTAGAAACAAGCGCTCTTCCTTGGTTCTCCTTGGACCGTTGTCTGTTCCCGCACTCTCCATCCGCTGAACTAATGTGTATTACCAAATTGACACCTATCGATCCTTTTTGCCTCCTCTAAGATTTTTGCACTATCATAACGCCATAGCCCAGTGGTTTAGCTAGGGGGTGCCACACCGGGCACGTGCCCCCCCCCTCCCGAAATTTTTTTTCGCCATGTCATACAAACAAAAAATCACCATTTCAAGGAGGTGCCCCCCCCTCGCCCCCCCCCCCCTCCCGAAATCAAGGAGGTGCCCTCCCCGAAAAAAAAATTTCTGGCGTAGCCACAAGAAACTGGTCCCGTGAACCTTACACTCCGACGACCGCGATGACGACGACGATGAAATGGCAACAACGAATGGCTTACGCGTTCCAGTCGCCATCGGCAAATGCACAGGCGAACCTATGAGCATTATACTTATTTATTTATTTATTTATTTATATAATTTATTTTTTTTATTTACGTATTATAACTTCAAGGTAGAGTTGTACGTACACAGTTGAGCAAAGGTATATGGACCTTTGCCGTCTGCGCCCTCTATAGTGGTGAGCGGTCTGTTGTAGCGTTCATTTCTCTGACAAATCCCGTCAGAGTAATGCTCTCGACAGCCATTCTGTCTTATAAATGCTCTCGAAATCAGACGCCTCGCCACCAGACGGCGTTAATAGAGATTATGGCTCCCGTATCAGTGGTCCATATATTGTTGCTCACGAGTGTACATTAAATGGGGGTAATTCAATCAAGAGGTAAATTTAAACGAATCATCGTTGTTATATTCTTGGAACTACATATCACGTGAACTATTCATTTGCAACGTAAGTTAACAAACACCTCCTGACGTGAATCTTAAAAATATCTCACTCTATGACTGCCAACAAACAGACCATGTCGTAGCGCTCGTCTGGTTAATATCGTGTATTAAATTGAAGAGCCGCGATGCAATTTCCACTTACGTGCGTGTTCGATGAAATCGTATAATAAACATCTCAATGCAAACAAATGCTCGAATGCTTCTCTGCTGATAATTCATTTTGCGACTTTTCACATAACAGTAAGCGGTGTGCGAATATTCGCCAATTTCGAATAACAAATCGAATAGCGTTCTCTTCAATTTGGTACTCGAATCGAAAAACGCATATTACAAATACCGATGTTTTGGAATATTTGTTGAATAATACGCACCGATGAAAAAACCTTGAAAGAACAAATCGTTTAAACAGAGAAGGACAACGTTTCTTGTTTTAATCATCGAATTACCAAGATATATGCAAGCCACTGTTTTACCGGTCTACCGACGCTACATGATTACAGTATGAAGGCGCTTTTTCTTAGAACTCCAGTGGCACCGAACCGACCGATTCATCGATTCAACATCTTCTTCGTGACATCCATGATGATCTTAACAGATGAGTTATTCTTTGATATTTGTATATAAGTTTTATGTAAAAGGTGTTGATAAAGTGTCCTTGAATACTTTAGTCATGCCTGTCTTAAACCTGCAGGTACAAAATTGTTCTCAGGCTACAGGTGCTACAGTATGCGAGCTGGGCTCAGTTTCCGTAATTGTTTCATTTTGCAGATTAAAAGTTTACCGTAATGTTCCTTTGTTAAAGCTGGGTATATGTTAAAAAAAAATCTAGAACTTTTGGGCTGTATCGAAAATGGTTACATAACTATTTGGGGGTTGCTTTGAAAATGGTTGTGTTAGTATTCGAAAACTATTCGAATAGTGTTGTGTTCGTATTCCATTCTGTGTCATCGCTATTCCATTCGTATTTGATTCAGTTCTAAAATGCACAGTTCGCACACCCGTACTATCGATAGCAATCGTACTGGACGTAATTTTCTCTCCTTACTTCAGGAAATGATCCGCTTTACTACTTTCAAGGAAACTGGAATGGTGCAAGACCGCCGAGAAGACGTCCATCTCTTCCTACAATATACGAAGAGCGTACGTATTTCCATGTTTTTATGGCTAAAATTGGACAGATTTAGTTGAGCGTCCGCAACTGCCCTGCGGAAAGAGCCTGCCATTTGAAATTGTTGCAGGCTACGTGACCAGAGCTGCTGTGGACGCCCAACTAAATCTGTCGGTTGTAAACCAAGAAATAGACGTACGTAGACGTTCCCTCACAAATCCGTGTATTAAAAAGTGATGGACACACTCTGAGATGACGCACATATTGAACTACAAAGGCGATACATTAAAATACCGTAAAATGGTGTTACTTTGTGACTGCAGGGGTTACTTTGTGACACGCGCTCGGTTTTCTGTACTTTAAATCGTGCGCCACGACCAGGCGCTGCCGAAAAACTATAAGCCACTTAACAAGCTCGCCTGACATGCCGTTTCACCTAGCGGCAGCCGGCTGACGTTCCCACGCTCCGGAGCCCCTCTAGACGCCGACATGTTCAATGGAGTTTTAGCGCGCATTGTTGAAGCACCGTAAACTTTGTGCGCTCGACCCATCCGCACGAGAAAAACAGCGAAAACGGGTATGTTCTTGTGATTGTTAATATGTAGGTTAAAATAAACTGTAATATAAATTTAATCAAGTCACGTATGTTGAAGTTTATAGAAAGGAAACTGAAATGTTGATACTTCGCGGGGTAACATTGTGACACGCCAACAGTCAAAAAGTTACCCAGTCTATTTTTAATTTAAATTATATGTTATTTCGTAGAAAGGAGGAAGATGCTCAACATCCCAGCGGGGAAAAGCCTATCGGTTGCCGACGTAGAAGAAGCGAGCAAGACAGGAAAACCGACAACCAAAAAGAAGGGCAGCTCTTCCTCCGGTATCAGAGCTAGACGACCTAGGAAGAGGTCTTCTCTTGACGACAGCCCAGAAGAAAGCACTGACAGCGATTGTACATAACGCAAATGAACTTTTGATGGGGTAACATTATGAAGCCCTTTTTTCCCAATCATATTCAGCCAAAAACAACGTTGTGACAAAGTTGCCCCACACGACGGGGCAACTTTGTGACAGCTTTTAACCTGAATGTAGCCGTTTGTATTAAAAATGCGGATTTTTAGAACATATCATCGTGTGAGGGAATGTTTCAGCAACGTTATGCCACTATTCGTTCACCTTTATATTCATAATTGTTCAGCGAGAGAACGAAAACGTACGAAGTCTGTCACAAAGTAACCCCATTTTACGGTACTTCTTTCTCTTGGTTGCTTCTTCGTTCATGTGTTGTATTCACAATGTACTTCAATAACTGTTAAACGGTCTTATTTAATTTTCATTTATTATTTAATTATTTATTTCTTTAGAGTTAAATAATAATAATATAATTGTTGACGTTTAACGTCCCAAACCCACGGTATTATTATGAAATACGCCGCAGTTCAGGGCTCGGGAAATTACGAGCAGCTGGGGTTCTTTAACCTGCACCTCAATCCAAGTACACGGGCGTCAAGAATTTCCAGCTCCATCGAAAATGCGGCCGCCGCGATCGGCATTCCATCCCATGACCTGCGGGTCAGCAGTTGAGTGCCACAACCACTAGACCCACGTGGCGGGTGTTTATATTAGAATAAATATATCCTCTGAAACACTTTGTCCACCGTATGTTAGAGATAATTGATAGACGGTCCATACCTTTCTACATTAGGTTCCCTCCTCACTAAGTTTTGAGCATAGTCCGAACGAAGGTCACCTCCTTCACCGCAGCAGGCCAGTTTTGTAGAAAAAGGTGAGCTGCCAGCCTTACTTAGTATAATATTCCGATTCGTTGCCATCACAATCATCGCGCAGCCCATGAGGCGAAATTTTCCATATTATTCTTAATGACATGGGTAAGTCGAAATGTTAGTTTGATTAAAATTTTACTGACTGAGGCCGTTTTATTAGGCAATGCAATGTCCGCCTCGGTGGGGCAGGAGCCATATCGCTCGGCTCCAGACACGAAGGTCGCGAGTTCGATCGCGGCAGCAGCGGTTGCCTTTCGATGGAGGCGAAATTCCATAGCCCCGTGTACTGTTCCCATTGAAGAACACCAGATGGTCGAAATTTCCGCAGTCATCCACTACGGCGTCTGTAATTATCATATCGTGGCTTTGGGACGTTAAACGCCAGATATTATTATTATTATTATTATTATTATTATTATTATTATTGGGTGATGTCTCGCGAAAAGGGCCCAATGAGCCGAAAAGCTAAGCGTTACAGGTGTAACGGTGCAATGGACGAAATCATGCAGTGTTCTAGCTTGTATTTGACATATCTTGCAGACGCAAGACACACTTACTAAATAAATTAAATATCATTGTCAAACGCTCACACATATAAGCGTAAAGACAGTCTCAATAAATATCTGCGAACATTGGTTCTCGCGCAGCATCAAAATACGGGAATCAACCCAATGCAACCTCGAAACAAATATTTAAGGGGAGATGCTAGTCGCAAAACGCAACTTGTTTTCCAAAATTACATATTTTTTGGTTTTCATTTGCTTTCACAAGTTAGGATCTCTGCTTTCACGACAAAAAAAGATTGAAGATTTTAATTAAAGTGGAAGTAGGTTAAAATCGCCTTTAAAGAGCACAAGAGGGCTACTAAAAAACTAGAAAGATCTCATTTGCTAGAGTCCCCTGGGAATTGTGACCTGGCTGCTCGCCATCGCATTTCGCTTGAGCAGTTCACCAGAGCCACATGCTCTAAATAACCATGATTCCCAAACTCTCACGATGGAAGAAATCGTTTTAAAAAACATATCTTTGTCGCATAGATCAGCTTTCACTTTTACCTTTAAAATGCGTTTTTCTCAAGATACATTTTTGGGAAACTTCTTGAGCTTTGACGTCATGTTTTCGTACTTTGGATAGACATATAGAAATGAAATTTCGCTCACATATTCCTTAACATGTGAAGACTGCAACTATGTCTTTTAGAACTTGATATCACCAACATAATTATTACGAACCTAAAGTAAGCAATTAGTATTGTCTGAACATTCTAAGACTTCTCACATAAAAACTTTTCCTGTCCCTTAAAATGTCTTGTACGCAGTCTCTTGTTACTTATTTGCAATCTACTGTTAATGGAGCAATGAGCCATTAATGGCTCAGAACAATAAAAACTTAGTGGCATAAAAAGCGTCTAAAACTATATTTTACACATTGTCATGGTACAAAACGAAAACTGTTCAACTTTCTATAAAACTGATTACTTATTTGAAATGAGCCTCACAGCCTCTGTAAACAGCGAAAATTTTATTTCCCTTGGCTACAGATTAAAGAAAGATTTTTTTTGCGTGTAGCATCTCCCCCTTAACCCTTTCGGGCGCCACCTATCAAAACTGTCTGTAAATGTGTTAAATCGATACAACGTTATTTTAAGGCACTCAGTATTCTGTTGCAACAAAAATAATGTCATAATGTGTCAATTTATGCGTGTTATTCTAATTAATCCCAATTAAGTTGCAATTAGATATATATTTATTATGAAGTAATTCATGCTCTGTTTCGGTAAAAATAGAACGTAATCTCCGTGTATAAATACAGTAAAAATACATTTTTGGTTGTGTCCATTTTGAGCAAAGAAAAATTATACTTTTCACATGGCTAGCAGGCAGTGGCACGTCGAATGACTTTTCGAAAGTGGATGTACAGTATCTTCAGCAAAGCGATCATATGGAGGAGTACACTTCAAAATGAAGTTAAATGAAGACAAATTATTATTCAGGCGGTTCAAGTCACTGAAAGCTCGATATACCTTGCTCTTTCTCGGACCCTAGTTGATACAAATAATCAAATGAAGTATTGTACACCATTGTGTACATAGTGCCTCAAAGGGTTATGACAAAACTATAACCGCTTTCCAATGAATATAAACAATGCCACGCTTATAAAATAGGTAATATTGCCAGGTAGGTTTGCAGGGTAATGTATTCTTCCTTTTTACCTATACTGCTTCTGCCTGCGCCAGAAGGGCCTCCGCCGCGACAGAATGGCAGGGCCGCGCTAGCAAGGAGTCCTGCAATGCCCGGAAGAGGACCTCCGCCTATTACTCACTTTCGTTTTCATCGTAAGTATATTGGTGTTTTCAATGCGAAGCATTTCTTAACGAACTTCGGAGACTTAGAGCGTATCTGGCTATCTATCTAGCCGCCCACCGCTTTGTGCACTCCAGACCGTATCGTCAATGGGGTTTGTACCGAAATTGGTATGGTTTAACAGGACAGTATGAAAAACATAAATGGCTGGTCTTATCATAAAGATCATGACCAACCTGTCCTGAACGGTATAGTTTACACGCCACGGCCGGGATACTCCTACAGCCGTTTCCTTAATTTGATATATCGGAAAATTCGTATGGTGAGGCAATTCTACATCACCAACATAAATGACGGCTGGTAATATGAAAAACACGAAATACATATCGTGTACAACATGATTTACATGCCATCCTCATAATGCGATACGGTCTTTCCGCTAAATTGATATACACAAAAATTTGGCATTACGTGACGTGACGGTATGCCGAACATAAATGACAAGTGGTAATATGGAAATCATGCCACGTCATGTGCTACATGACTTGCATGCCAGGCTCATGGCAAACTCGCGCACGTTTCGCTAGCTTGATATGCACCAAATTTAGTATTGCGTGACGTGACTGTATGATCAACACAAATGACAAGTGGCAATATGGAAATCATGACATGTCATGTGGAACGTGACTTGCTTGCAACGCTCATGGCAAGCTCGCGCACGTTTCGCTAGCTTGATATACACCAAATTAGGTCTTGCGTGACGTCACTGTATGACGAACGTGAATCACAAGTGGCCTCAGTTTGCATAATTGTTTTATTTTGCAGATTAAAAGTTCACCGCAATGTTCCTTTGTTAAAGCTGGGGATTTGTTTAAAAAAATCTGGAACTTTTGGGCTGTTTCGAAAATGGTTACATAACTATTGGGGGGTTGCTTTGAAAATGTTTGTGTTAATATTCGACAACTATTCGAATAGTATTGAATTCGTATTCCACTCTGTGTCGTCGCTATTCCATTCGTATTTGATGCAGTTCTAAAATGCACGGTTGGCACACCCCTATTATCAATATTAATCGTGCTGGACTGAATTTTCTCTCCTTACTTCAGGAAATGATCCGCTTTACTACTTTCAAGGAAACTGGAATGGTGCAAGACCACTCAGAAGACGTCCATCTCTTTCTACAATATATGAAGAGCGTACGTATTTCCATGTTTTTATGGCTAACATTGAACAGAACTAAATCTGTCTGTTTTAAACCAAGATATGGACGTACGTAGACGTTCCCTCACAAATCCGTGTATTAAAAAGTGATCGACACACTCTGAGATGACGCACATATTGAACTGCAAAGGCTATACATTAAATTCTTATTTCTCTTGGTTGCTTCTTCGTTCATGTGTTGTATACACAGTTTACTTCAAGTAACTGTAAATGGTCTTATTTAACTTTCATCTATCATTTAATTATTTATTTGTTTATTAAGTGCTAAATAATAATAATAATTGTTGACGTTTAACGTCCCAAACCCACGGTATTATTATGAAAGACGCCGCAGTGCAGGGCTCCGGAAACTATGACCACCTGGGGTTCTTTAACCTGCACCTCAATCCAAGTACATGGGCCTCAAGAATTTCCAGCTCCATCGAAAATGCGGCCGCCGCGATCGGCATTCCATCCCATGACCTGCGGGTCAGCAGTTCAGTGCCACAACCACTAGACCCATGTTGTGGGTGTTTATATTACAATAAATATATCCTCTGAAACACTTTGTCCACCGTATGTTAGAGATAATCGGTAGAGGGCCCATACCTTTCTACATTAGGTTTCTTCCTCACTAAGTTTTGAGCATAGTCTGAACGAAGGTCACCTCCTTCGCCGCAGCAGGCCTGTTTTGTAGAAAAAGGTGAGCTGCGTATAATATTCCAATCCATTGCCATCACAATCATCGTGCAGCCCTTGAGGCGAAATTTTCGATAATATTGTTAATGATATGGGTAAGTCGAAATGTACTGTCCGCCTCGGCGGGGCAGGAGCCATAGCGCTCGGCTCCAGAGGCGAAGGTCGCGAGTTCGATCCCGGCAGCAGCGGTTGCCTTTCGATGGAGGCGAAATGCAGAGGCCCATGTACTTTGTGATGCCAGTGCCCGTTAAAGAACACCAGATGCTCGAAATTTCCGCTGTCGTCCACTACGGTATTGGTCATAATCATATCGTGGCTTCGGGACGTTAAGCCCTAGATATTATTATTATTGAGCGATGTCTCATCATAAGGGCCATATGAGCCGAAAAGGTAAGCGTTGCAGGTGTAAAGGTGCATTGGACGAAATGATCCAGTGTTCTAGCTTGTTTCTGGTATATCTTGCAGACGCACGACACACTTGCTAAATAAATTAAATAGCATCGTGGAACGCGCGCACATATAAGCGTAAAGAGTAGTCTCAATAAATATCTGCGAACATTGGCTCTCGCGCAGCATCAAAATACGGAAATCAACCCAATGCAACCTCGAAACAAATATTTAAGGGGGAGATGCGAGTCGAAAAACGCAACTTCTTTCCCAAATTACATATTTTTTGGTTTTTATTTGCTTTCACAAGTTTAGTATCTCTGCTTTCACGACAAAGAAAAAATGAAGATTTTAATTAAAGTATAAGTAGGTTAATATCGCCTTTAAAGAGCACAAGACGGCTACGAAAAACTAGAAAGAGCTCATATGCTAGAGTCCCGTGGAAATGTTGACCTGGCTGCTCGCCATTGCATTTCGCTTGAGCAGTTCACCAGAGCCACATGCTCTAAATAACCATGATTCCCAAACTCTCATGATGGAAGAAATCATTTTAAAAAACATATCTTTGTCGCATAGATCAGCTTTCACTTATACCTTTAAAATTCGTTTTTCTCAAGATACAATTTTGGGAAACTTCTTGAGTTTTGACGTCATCTCTTTGGTACTTTGAATAGACATATAGAAATAAAATTTCGCTCACATAGTATTCCTTAACATGTGGAGAGTGCAATTATCTCCTTTAGAACATGATAATATCGCCTCTATAATTACTACGAACCTAAAGTAAGCAATTGGTATGGTCTGAGCATTCTAAGACTTCTCACATTACAATTTTTCTTGTCCTTTAAAATGTCTTGTACGCACTTTCTTGTTACTTATTTGCATTTTACCTTAAATATGGAGCAATATCATCCATTAATGGCTCAGAACCATAAAAAAGTTCGCGGCAAAAAAGCATCTAAAAAAACTATATTTTACACATTGTCATGGTACAAAACGAAAACTATGCAATTACTATAAAATTAGTTACAGATTTGAAATGAGCATAAACGCCTCTGTAAACAGCAAAAATTTCATTTCCCTAGGCTACAGATCAAAGAAAGATTTTCTCCGAGTAGCATCTCCCCCTTAAGACAAAAGTATAACTGCTTTCAAATGAATATAAACAGTGCTACGCTTTTAAAATAGGTAATATTGCCAGGGAGATCTGCAGGGTAATGTATTCTTCCTTTTTACCTATACTGCTTCTGCCTGCGCCAGAAGGGCCTCTGCCGCGACAGAATGGCAGGGCCGCGCTAGCAAGGAATCCTGCCTTGCCCGCAAGAGGACCTCCGCCTATTACTCACTTTCGTTTTCATCGTAAGTATATTGCTGTTTTAAATTCGAAGCATTTCTTAGCGAACTTCGGAGACTTGGAGCGCATCTGGTTATCTATCTAGCCGCCCACGACTTTGTGCTCTCCAGACCATATCCTTAATGGAATTTGTACCATAATTAGTATTGTTTAACAGGACGGTATGATGAACCTGAATGGCTGGTCATATCATTAAATCGTCATCAACTTCTCCTGAACAGTATAGTTTACACGCCATGGCCGGGTTACATCTGCAGCCGTTTCCTTAATTTGATATATCCAAAAATTTGTATCCTGAGACATTTCTGCATGACCAACATAAATGACAGGTGGTAATATGAAAAACACGAATTGCGTGTTGTGTACATGATTTACATGCCACGCTCATGGTGCGCTGACGGTCGTTTCGCTAGCTTGATATACACCAAATTTTGTATTGCGCCACGTGACTTTATGACGAACATGAGTGACAAGTAGTAATATGGAAATCATGACGTGTCGTGTGCAACATGACTTCCATGCCACGCTCATGGCAAGCTCGCGGCCGTTTCACTAACTTGATATACACCAAAATGGCTACTGCACAACGTGACTATATCACGATCATAAATGCAGGTAGTAGTAATATGAAAATCACGAGATGCATGACATGTACAATGGGATTTGCATGCCACGCTTATGGTGCACTTGCGTCTAGTTCGCTAGCTTGGTCTACCCCGAAACTGCTATCGCGACGTCATTGATGAGTAACATAAATGAGAGGTGGTAACAAAAAAAAATTGAAGCACACTTTGTACATTCCAAAGTGTGTTCGGCGAAAGCTTGTGGCCATTCGACTGACTATGCCATGTCTTTTTGTTTCGTCGGATGGACGGAGATGAAATGACGGACGGACAGAGCGATACATGGACGGACGGACACACGGACGGACGGGCATGGGTGGATGAACGGACTGACACTGGTGGAAGGACGGACGGACGCGATGGACGGCCGGACATTAACGGACGGATGGACGGACGGATGGAGACGGACGGACGGTCGGACAGACAGACGTACACGGACGGACGGACGCACGGACGGACGGCCGGACACACGGACGGTTGGACGGATGGACGGACGCACGAGAGCATGAGAGATTAAAGGCTTTCGCCGTAAAAGCTACGAAACTTCTACGAGAAGTCTTGAAGAAGCAGACGTGCACGTTGGGTGTTGTGATGCAAATTTTTCTTTTGGTTCGTAACGGCCGCCAATGGCTGAGCCACTGAGGGTCTTATAGACAAAGCAGTCGGTGTAACAAACCAACACACGAAACATTTAATCAAGAATTGAAGTAAAAACTATATATGTACACAAAATTACGCTTAGCAAAAATTTCACTGCACACGGTAAACCACTCCTAATTACAACCAAAACGTAAGTTCAATAATCTAAACTAGATAGTATAGCTCTAACGCGGCTGAGCGGCCGAGCGTAGAAGAACACGAGTTCAGTCTGACCAAAACACGGATGCTTGACTGGATGAGTTGACGTGGGCTGCTGGCGACTATAGAGCGGCGGCTGGTGGGCGAGACGTTGAGATGCCAGGCGCAGAGGGGGGACACGGACGGACGGACAGGCACAAACGGACGGACGGTAGCACACGGACGGACGGACACGGGAGGACGGACGGATGGACACGGACGGAAGGACGGACATGGGTGGATGGACGGACGGACGGACGCCGGACGGACGTGAGCATCAGACATTAAATGCTTTCGCCTTAAAATCATGACATGTATGTCATGCACAACGTGATTTACATGCCGTCGTTCATACTGCGCTCGCAGTCGTCTCGCTAGCTTGATAGACACCAAAATTGGTATTGCGTGACGTGATTGGTATTGCATGAAACGGCCTTGAAGTTTACGTACCAGTCCGCGTGCTGTTATAGAATTTGATGGCGTCTACTGAAGTTAGGTTGTTCCTAAACGGTAAAAGGAAAGTATATTGTCTACGAAAGGTGCTGTAAACATCACATACTGAGTTTCGGGAAATTTCATTCGGCCAATGTGGATAAAATAAAATAAAACGCTTTGAAATCTGCGACGCCACCTTTGTCCATTTCGGCGGTAAATCAAAAGCTCAAATCCCGACATTGATTTTCTCATCTATTAATAAGCCTTCGATGGTTAAATTAACGACACTGAAGTTTTTAGAGGACGATTTATTAGCCTAAACATCTTGCGCCAAACCGTCGAAGAAATAGCGACATAATCAAATGGTGTTTTTTTTTATTTCATGCTGGGATGAAGCACCAGATGTCACAGTTCGACAAAGCTCTCCAAAAGGGTGAAAAAAAAATGCGAAACCACTACAATGAGAAATTCCTTCGAAGTAGAGGTTGCGATGTGGGTTGTTCCACACAACGTTACTGGCAAATGTAACGATCAAATGAATGCAAGAGACGGGAAAATGACCGCGTAGAACAGATAAATTTTTGTCTTTAATTGCGTTCTAAAAATTAGCCCGTTCATTCATGTGAACTAAAGTGGACGAAAAACCAACCCTCCTGCTGGTGAAATTAGTACCCACAGACCTCGAATTACGCGTCCGGCAGCTCTCTCAAAGGAGCTACGCCGGAAGCCGCTCCGTCGTCTACTTCGTTGAGTGTTTTCGTGCTTCTAGTGCTTGGGAGCCTCACTGAATTTCACTCGCAACCGAGGCAGTGAGCGCTTCACACTTGCCTTCGACAACTGTTAGTGTACGGGGCACTGTATGTATATACGCGTACAATATTTGCAAATAAAGGCATACAGGAAACACGGATGAATGCAGGACGGGAAGGCCGCGAGGTCATACATATTCCGTAGTCTTTGCAGCAGTAGCGCGTAGCTGGTCTAATTTTGTTTTCATTACACGACGGTGCCCAAAACGTCGCCCCGTCAGGCTGTTTGCCTCAAGCTTTCTTGGCAGCGCGGCCTCAGTAGATTTAATTGTGGACAAAGTCTGACATCATACGCCTTGTGGTGACGTCGACTATAGCACAGAGGTTTCACTGAGCTAACTGCTTCTCTTGGCTTTGTGCTTGTATTATGGAGCTTTGACATTGATTTATAATGGTACTTCCGGCGTATGTTCTGTTTTTTTCTATATGATGTTTTCATGTATGACTAATCACCTTGCAGCACCACGTGAGCTTCTTCAGTTCGGCAATGAACCTCCACCCCGTCCATTCAACCGCGGTGACGGTAAGTATAAGGCTCATATACGTGGCTATTTAACCCTTAAACTGGCAAGTCAACGATATTGTGCACCTCAGAAAGAAGCCAGATGAACTACACACATTTCATCTCTTTGCTGCATTTCAGGCCTTCCCGGCCGAATTTTGCATGAATTAGATTCCAGCCCTTCCGTTTATTTCGCAATATAATAAACCGATGGCTCCAACTGTTTCTTGTTTGAATAAACCTGCGCTTTTCTTCGTCGTCATCCAATTGCGCGTGCTGCCGTCATTTTCGTCGCCAGAGAAATCTGTTTATTGCATCTAAGCAAGTTGTTAGTTTTGTACCTGCATAGAAAAGTGCCATAAGAAGCACTTTCAAGAGTTTCGAAAGTTTGCTTAGGTAAAATTAGTTATCTGTGTTGTGTCAACGAAATAGTTGACCTGCCATTTGGTGGTAAAATGGCCTGTTTGTTGTTGTACTTCATTCGCTGCCCTCTACCTATACCCCGGGAATTTCGGTGAAACGTATACATAAAATCTTTAACCTAGAAGACGCAGACAGTGAAAGCTGCGCTATCATTACAATCTAGATTTGTGTGTGCGTGTGTTCTCAAGCTTACATAGGCCCCTGATGTGTATTTTATGAAAAGTATTCTCGCTCAACGAGAAGAAATATTTGCAAGTGAAGGTACACGTATTTAGCCAAAAGAAAAAAAAACAAAAACTAATAATTTATTATCCACCGTTGCGGCCAGTAGACCGGCCACGCTAATAATGAAAATGGTTACAGTGCGCTGCTGTTTTTAAGCACTTGAACGGTACACTTTTGTGAAGAGCCACAAAGACATACGAATGCAAGCAAGGGGGGGGAAGTTGGCACATGTATGTGCATGAAGAGATCACGTTTAAAGCTTTTTGTGGAACAGCAGGCAAATGCACTTGGGCACGCTCATGTGCAAAAAAGACATACTTAGTCATAGCACCTCGCCGGTAATCTTCACAGTGGCAGATTTCTGCCTTTTTTATAAATTTAATGAAGTATTGTGGCAAAACATTTTAGCTCGAAAAAAAATTTTCACGACCATGGCGCCCCGTCAAAGCTCACCTGATTTTGTAAAACTATGCCTATTAGAAAAATGTATGTAGAATCTATTTTGTCTCTTGAGCTACATGCGAGGCGTGTGTTAGCGGCTCGTTAGTGCTCGAAAGTCTTATCGCCTTAATTTCAAGCCTACGACAAATGAGTTCGCTTTGCGATGTGAGCTTGCTTGGCAGAGCCATTGGGAAATATGAACGCCGGACTGCAGCGTACGGTAACGTTGGTACATGGCACTACAGGGCCGTCTGAAAGACTGGTATATGCAAGAAAAAGTGTACACAATGTGAGTTATTTTTTTCGGTATGTGTATACTAGTTGTGCAGACGGCCCTGTATCGCAATCTGCTAACAATACCGTAAGCTGCTTTCCATCGTCCATACATACCAATAAACACATCAAGGAACCTAACACCGTAACGCGAACTCATTAGTCGTAGCCTTGACATCAAGGAGACAAGAGTTCAAATATTTATGTACCCATTCTCTGCTGCCAAAATTTGCGCTCCTTCATGAGACAAAGAGGTCCAATGCTTCCTTTAAAATTCTGCCTGCCATGTTGGCCCCAAACCTCAGGCCTTTCTCTTTTGCTTTTAGGGGCGAAGCTCCTTAGGGTGTGTGTCTGTCCCTCCTCTGTAGTAGTAGTAGTAGTAGTAGTAGTAGTAGTAGTAGTAGTAGTAGTAGTAGTAGTAGTAGTAGTACGTAGCCACGTATAGTGGGATGTATCCACTCCACGTGATAAAGATGACGATCACGTCTGATGACCATGAAGAATAAGCGCGTTCCAGTATAGTGGAATGTACCCACTACACGTGATAACGATGACGATGACGCTGATGACCATGAAGTATAAGCGCGTTCCAGACCACACATTCCCTTTCTGCCATGGATGAAAACGATCGTGAACGCGCTCTCGCCCTCGAAAGGCAAAACGGCAACGTCGACAAGAAACGTAAATAATGAAACATTGTGTATATACTGTATGTATAATCACACCACACCCCCGCGTTTGTGTGTCAGGTCTTTGTATGAGGATCGAGTGGGCAAAATTTACGGGGATTGATGGTTTACCAGATTGCCTCCGGAGCTTCGCCCACTCATCATCAGTCACTTCGGGGATATGGCGTGATTTTAGGGGCGAAGCTCCTTATGCCGTGGGTCGTGCGTCCCATGTTTGTAGTAGAAGCCACCTGCTGATGACGAGGACGATCGCGATGCCATACAACATGTCAGCGTGCCATACAAAACATCAGCGTCATAAAGATGACGCTGATGACGATGACGATCGCGATGCCATACAACACATGGCATCGCGATATGGTCTCACATGCATATCGTTTGACCACATGCAACCAACCACCATCACGTCTTTGATGATGTACCTCCGGAGCTTAGCCCACTCATCATCATTCACTCCGCGGATATGGTGTGATTTTTTTTCGTTGTCTGTGCTGGAGGTGGCAGCTAGCGGCCTCTTTGGTGGCTGCTTGCAGCACACTCCCGCGCACCCTGCCTGCCTAGCCCCGGCGGAGCAAAACCCCGACCCGACTGAAAACTAGTGCTGAGAATGTGGTGAGATCTCTCGACAAATGACCTCAACACAAACCAGGGCCCTTTAAATGGGTTAACGAGAGACGCCGCAGGCATATTTCTGGAGGAGGCGTTGGTTGATCGTAATGAACTGGAACAGTTACATTTAGTACACAGATGAAGGAACAAGTACATTGTTCTATGATGAATATATGGTTTTAGTTTCTTCTATTAGGCGTACTAAATATTGTGCGAAGTGAAATATATTTTTGATTTTTTTTCCTGAGGCTGATAATGTCTACCACTGACCTTGTATCCAGAAATAGTACGGGCTTAGTGTCTTCTGCTTTGATTGTTTATTTGTCGTGTTTGTACAATGATCTTACCATACCACAATTCGGTGCTGGTAAATATAAATTAGAGGCGTGAGAAAAAAAATTGAGGTGCATTCTCCTTAGCCGTTCCAAGCCAGAAGGAAGTGCGGAGCTGGGCAGCTTTTGTTGTTTCTATTCGTTTTTCTTTTCTTTCCTCCCCTCTTTTTTTCATGTTTTGCTTTGCAGTTTTTTTCTGTGTTTTTGCTCTTTTTTTTAAATTTATTTCATTTATTCTTTGTATTTTTTCCTTTATTTCGTTCTGTTTCTACTTCTGGCTTGCCTTCAGTTTCAATTTTTATACAAGGTTTGTGTTGTCGCGTTTCTCTAGCCATTGTGGTAATGTGCACACTTTATGTCATCATGAAGGTGCTAGAAGTACGAGAAGTAGAAGACTTATCTTTGGTGCGACCGGGTGCGCAATGTGCTACAGCTGGTTATGCTATAGGCGGTTTTGTCTGCGTTATGTCAAGCGACGACGATAGCATACGGCAACGTACGACAGCCTGGCGCCCAAAAGTGCTCTGAACTTAAAAACAACCTTCGATGTTAACAAGGACTGGCGCATTGGCTTAGACTGTCGTCTTTGTTGCCGCTTCGTAACTCCAGTAATTTTTTCTGCACCAATATGTTCCACTACACGAATGGTATTATGGAAATGAGGAGTAATGTTACTGACAACGTGAATGTTACAGATAATTTGTTCAGCTTACCGCTGACACCCGCTCTTTCTTTTTTTTTTCGACAGGTTAATTGTGTTGGTTGGACACATTATTAATACACATTACTGAGGAGATGACCGTAGTCGGAAAGCTGCTATGCGCGACGACTGGCTGACACATCAGTTTTGCGTATGGAAGAGTACCAAATTACATGGCCTCCGCTGGAGGCGCCATCAAAGTCGTGGCCGTTTTTGTCTCATCGCACAAACGTAGACATGCAGGTCAAGTAATCATCAATCCCGTAAGAAGAAGTGGCTGGATAAAAAATGTATGGGTACTAAGCCACTTCACTCCACAGGCCTCGATAACGCTGCGCCCGAAGGCTGGCTTTATAATTGGACAGGTGTTAGTACACTTGCAATTACGACAAAATTGAGTGAGTTATTCTGCACCTCCAGTACACAAGGTCGTTCCAACAAAACATTGTAACAGCTGCTGGTCTGCTCCACAACTGTATTGTCTAAACAAGTTATCTTCAGCAACCCATTTAGGCAATGATGAGCTCATTAAATTCATTTACTGCAATGGCTTTTTGTTCGACTTGTCAGCAATGATTTGCCTACTGCCAAATATGCATTACAATAAAAGACAGCATGCTATGCTTTCACATATTGTAAGGGAAGCAGCAAAGCTCTTGCTGTGCAGCATATTTTTTTCACTCAGAAATGCCTTACGGGCCTGAAAGCATTGGATAAGCGGGGTTACGGTGAAATGAGATGTAAATTTTACAACGAAGAACGTTGCAGCGCATGTTAATAAAAATAACAAGGTACAGACGCAACAACACAATGCAGTAAGTCATCGTAATTACTAACAGTAGACTACAGCACGTTTGTTAAGCGGGAAACAGCAACGCCGCTCCAGTAGAAAACGAGACAGTTGGACCATGTCAACAAGACGCCCGTGGATTAATTCACACTCGTGAATATATAGGAAAGTAAAGGGGAGAGGGAAGTGGGATAAAGATTGCGCACTTGAGTGCTTGGGCCGCCTCGTTCAATGGGTTGCCGCATTTATACCCCTTAGTAGCCAAAACGCACGACCGGTTTCTTGGCTCGTGTGGAGCGACGTAGTTCCTGTGGTTGCCCTTGTGGGGTACTCTGGGAGGTAGCAGGCACCGTTGTTTCTAGTCGTACCGGCCCCGGCGAACCTGTTTGTAGAAGACCTCGACATGACTTCAGCTGCTGGGGTTTCATCTATGCTCCACTTATCAACTTGATCCATGTGGCGGCGGACAAGCCCGCCCGCACTCTTTACATCCAGGAGGCGAGTGCCACGCGTAGCCTCCAGCGTGCCTGGGGACCACTTGTCGCCGGTGCCGTAATTCCGCAAGTACACGTAGTCTCCCGGTGCGCTCGTAGCTTTGACAGGATAGACTCTGGAAGGAAAAGACATGTCCAGTCTTGTAAACAGACGGTATACTAATAGCCTCTCTGAAGGAGAAGGACCCTCTTAGGTTGAGAACTAATCTTCTCACACTCTCGCGTAGAAGTAACGATACATAATGTTTAGCTTTTAAGTTGTATTTATTATTGTATTGCAGGATACTGGAGCGATTGCATGCCGCGCCCTTCGCTCTATTCCACGAGGTTGAAGTGACTTTAATTTCGCTTACCGTGTACATGAATTCCCTCATCAAATCAGCGTTGATTCTTCCAGTTATCAACGGACCAGGTGCTCAACGCCGCCACTCGACGCAAAAGGTATACCTCGTAGGCCCCATATTTCTCGCGTATGCTCAACATAATTTCAAAAACAGCTTAACAAGAAATTTTGCTTTGTTTCTGGCGCAGTAGCCCTGCCCGATACAGCTCCGACTACTCCTGCTGTAGGTAACGCCAGGATAATGTCTCCTGTCATCCCTTCCGAATCATAGGCCCAGGAAACGCGGAGTTTCTTACGCAAGTTGAGAATTGCTAGTACCACTGACGCACCATTTCACAGATACAGTAGCTTAAAACTCCCAGCGGCGCTGTCCATCCACATAGCCAAGCCATAGACGACTTGTCCGCATGAAAGCCTTCTCCAACAACCCACGATGACCTGAAACACATTGTCCTGCAGAACTGAGGTGTGGGGATAGAACAAGCTGCCTCGAAGCAAGCAATAGCTTCGCATACCTAGCAAACCGTATCGACAATATGCTTCGCTGGATTAGCTGGTGTACTACTTGGTGCGTGGTTTCCGGGGCAAAGCTACCCTCCTTTTCGACCACTAGCAGGCGGCGGTATCTATCCTAGAGAGATTTCACGACAGTTTCGTTAGGCTCGTTTTTGGGTGCACCTTCGAAACAATCCGCATGAAACTGTGCGCTCGTCCTTTGTTACCTCGTCTCCTGTCCTTGTCTTTCAGGGTGCCGATTTTCTAGAAAAATTAATCTACAGACCGAATCAGTACTAACTCGCCCAACTATGGGTGTGTTATTATCTACAACACACCCTACAGTCGGCACGCATGACACTGGCGAGACCTTATGACATGAGTCTTGAACGACTATCTATATTTTCTCCCCGCACATCTGGCTGCTCGTATATGACACCGCCACAGGTAAACGCAGCGACATAGATGGCCCAGTGAAAAAAATTTCGAACGTTAAGGACACAGACTTCCGCCTCACCAGCCTACTTGGGAAGCTTATTCCATGTGCGAACGCTGACCGCCATATTCGGTGGAACTGTTGGCCTTCACAGTCTCACATTTAATTCAAAGAACAGCCGGAACACGTGTTTGTACCGCCATTGCTGAACCCAGCTTTGCTCGTAGACGGAAATTGTACCAGGTAGCCTCTGATGGCGACATGCCACATTGACCCCTAATCAGGCCGCCTCTTCGTGACAAACTACATTGTCAGCACGGGCCTCCTCGTTGACACTAGAGCCGAGCTCTCTAAAGCGCCCACCGCGACCGCATGTTGCCAACACGGCAACTCTAAACACACACCGAATGCAGATGTAAAGACTCATCGCATCTAAACCCTGATATGAGTGTTTGAAACCGGATGCTTGACCCGCAGCACCGTGTTCGTAGCCTCTGCTTATGCGTAAATTCTGTAAATCTGGCATATTCGGTTTTTGCCTATCGTCTCTCTTACTTATTTATTTATATATTTACTCACTTTGTCATACAATAAAGGAGGTTAAGCATGCGTGAGAGCTTTCAACTTAGCCCCGGTTACCCATTTTTTCTATTTTTCACAAAGTGAAGAACATCTTTAATTTGATTGGCAGTCGAAGTGGCCAAAGGTTGATGAGTTTTTTTTTTTTTTGCTTAGAAATGAAATCGCAAGCTGTCGTTCTCGCTTTCCTTTTGGCAGTAATACTTATTGCCGTATTCAAAGCACCGTGTACTCGACTCAGGCTCAATTTCTTGTAGGATCATTGCTTTAATGCAAGTGATCATATGAAGAATCCACATATGGGAAGCAAGGATTCTGAGGAGTGCTCCTGAGCCGGTGACGTGACTTTCTATCACTTACAACGTCAACTCAACATGTGCTCTCCTTCGTGCACAAAGCATGTGGAGTTTATGAGGTACTAAAGTGTGCGACTTCGAGCCTGACAACACAATCCCTTCCTGTGCTCAATCTTCGGGATGCATGCATCTTCCTAGGTCTACCAGCAATGTCACAGATGTATATAGTTTCGTACATATCTATCTGCGAGAACATACGCCACAAAAGCCCAATGTTGCACTGTTCTGTGTTAATGGTATATACCTTCTTCAAACACGCTCGGCGGGCTTTCTTCCGTAAATATTTTTTGTGCAATCGTTGGGTCAATTTTTCGCACCATTGCAATATTCTTATCTCAAGTGCCATATCGAAATGATAAGGGACAGAAGCAATGCTGCTAGACTTTCCAATTCATACTACAACTGTCAAAAATAGAATTTTCGCATGATGATATTACTTCTAAATACAGCAACCAAGTCTGAAACCAGGCGATCAGCTCAAGTTTTTGTTGTAGAAGCGAGCCTTCTCTTGCTGCATTCGCAGACATTAATCAAAACCAAGCCCTGTTTTACATTACCAAACAAAGGTGTTATTTGGCAGTTACAGGAAGTAAAAGCAATCCTAAACGTTTCTCTATTACACGGACTTGAGGGATATAGCCAGCTTAACATCAACCACCAAATACTGGCATAGTTATGATAACTTGCCGGCTGACTTCAATCATTCGTTTCTGTGGCCTAAGTCAAATACATATTGAATTTTTGGGACCACAGCTTAATCAGCGCAACGTATTTGCCCTGCACAAAAACGGAGCAGCAAAAACAGCAAAAAGACAAATGAATTTGAATTTGTCAGCATTAAATTCAGCCACTCATGTCGGAAGAGGCACCTCTAACATGAATATTATATTGAAGTGGCAAAGCTTGATAGGGATCTTTGGCAGACTATTTAATGATATGTAGCAGGCGCCATCGGTGTAGAAGAACATGGAACAAGGTACATTATAGCCTTCTAGGTAACAAATACAACGAGCGTATCAAGCCGAAAGGAAAAATAATATAATTTGGATGGATACAAAACATAACAACTTGCGCTTACGCATGCGCAGAGAGGAAGGGGCCGCACTAGATGCAGACCTCGTCAAAGCGAAGCGATTCACAGAAATGTAGACCGTTGAGTAGTTTTCTAAACAAAGGTGTACGCGCCAGTGCAATACCAATTGTTCATTACTGCGAGGAGAGTTTCAAAGCATGTTATTAAATGCAAAGCATTTCTTTGCGTACTGTAAGCACTTCTGCGTTTCTATCTACGTGTCTATCTATCTATCTATCTATCTATCTATCTATCTATCTAGCCACCTACGTCTCGGTGCTCTCGTGATGGCCTCCTTAACTTAAATTTCTATGGGAGGGTAAGAGGTATTGACGAATATGTCTGGCTGGTCATGACACGATAAAGTGAAAATCACGTCACGTACGTCGTCAAATTCGTTTCTCCAGACACGTGTGGCTCATACCCGTATACCACGGGCCGCGGAATGCGGGTATGCGCTGCAGGACTTTGACCATTGATATCTACCAAGGAATGGCGAGAACAGGCATTGGTAATTTAAATGTGAGAGCGTTAAGAGAAACTGACATCGGTGGCGTTGACACTGGTAATTTAATGGCGAGAGCGTTAAGAAAAACGGACAACGGAGGCGTTGATGCCAGGAATACAAAGAATGGAAATCACAGTCCCAGCGGGAATCGAACCCAAGAATTCTGCGTGGCATCCAAGCATTCTACCACAGAGCCACGTCAAGTCTCGGAACTGCTTTGAAAAATACCCTATGCAGGAGGACTGTTGGTTAAACGTCAATTGTGGTTGCAGTGCTGGCTATCTAATTTAATAAACATTACATACGTACTCCTATGACGAAGGAGCCACGTCGGGTTAACGTCTGATGAATACTGTAGTTGGTTTACGTAGCACTATCCAGGGCTACCAACCTTGCAAGCAAAAGCTCTACATATCAGCTTACGGCTTCTGGTGTTGGCAATACCCATGTTTCTGTTGACATTGTTACACAACTGTAAACAACTGGTTATATTACACATATGCGACTGTTCAACATGTGTGTGCGTGCAACATTTGTATACATCTTTAGCGTCATTTCGTAACATTTTGCTGAATAAAAAAAATTACAACCCTGTCACCTTACCTCCGGATGCTTCGCATGAAATCGGTTCCCATGGTACTTGGGATCTGCCTAATTTTTTTTAGCAGTTAACACTTGGTGACTACATTTCTTGCTAAATTGCGTCTCCCACCTTTGGAAACAACGAAACAGCTGGGCATACCCTGGGGCGAGCTCGATCCAGAACTGAAAATGTGGAGGCAGGAAAAGTTGCAAAAAGGAGCTCCTTTCTTCGCACTACACTTTCCACAAAAAGAGCTTGATAGAGCTGATGAAAACATTAATCAGGATGTTAGACCATGCAGAACAAGTATCCATGTGTGAGCGTATATATTTCCACTAGTGTCACTTAAGAGCTATGAAACTGAAGGTTTTCTGCTCTCCTATATCTGCTCATACAAACAGTGTAGCTTTTTTGTTGTTGGCTAGTGTTGCATTATCGTTCTTAAATTTGTTGCCTGTTCGCCATGGCCAGCCCGATGACGAATAAATTAGGTGTTACTTCGGGTAGCCCTCGCTAATCGTAGTTAGCGCTGCCATACATTGTTTACGTCATCCAGTTGCGAGTGGCGCTTTCGCGCTATCTGATAATTTCCCAGAACGAATTTTCTGCAAAACTGTTGAAAACACATTCTGCTTGTGGAGCGACTATGCATGTTAACTTCTACAACACGAAAATGCTGCAGATGGGTTGTGCGTCATTTCGTGCTTTGAATATTTCTCAGCATGCGCACAGGAGACGAATGGCACATTTATCAAATAGACTTACTTATGAGATCTACGAGTTAATAATAGTCGCATTAACAATTCGAGGCTAGTATTCAATTACTCATCAAGATAACTTTGCCGAACCAACTGTAACACGAGGTTCCTGTATTAGACATCTTATTGTACCGCTACAAATATATAGAAAATAGGTTTCCTGTATAGCCAACTATTGCGGCACTTCTAGCAGTGCCCCGTTTGCTCTTTTTTTTGATGATTGCGATTGCCATCTACGCAAATTAGTGTACGATTTTCCTCTGTGTGCACCATTCTACTGTTACCTATAACATGGACAGTGTACTGGATCCATTGGCTTCAGAATATTGACTGTTTCTGAGATAGCACCGAAACAAGGAGTAAGTTTATTGTGATTTCCTAATTTGAAATAGTTCATTATGTAGATTATAGTCCAAATGAAGACAATCGTTGAGACTTTTTTTTTGCAGTTTATAATTTCAACGTGACCATTTTTCAAAACTTATGCTTAAAGTCCCTATAGCGAGTGCATACTGTTAACAATTATTATCCCACCAGCTTGGTAGTTGTCATGAAATACTGCTCCATAGATCAGGACACAATAAGCACTTTGTAGTAGCACGGAGAATTGGACTAATTGGTATTGGTTCATCTTTTAACTGAATAAGGGCGCGCACACAGACACGGACACTAGAACAAGAAATTGCACACAACATAAGCGCCACTCGCAACTAAAGTTTATTCGAAAGAAAGGTAGGTACATATATATCACTTCTGTCGCATGACCTGGCAGGTGAAACAGCAAAAAAAAACACAAATGGGGCTAAAACACGTGCCTAAGATCAGACCCTCAGAGTGCTGATGAGATATGAAAATTCATTGTTAACGTGATGGAGGGTGCGCTTACGCATTTATTCCCACTTCTCCTAATGTGAAACGCCTCTATCAGCTTTCTGGTGGTCCGATCTGGGTGTTTAGATAAAACAATAGCATCAGAAAAAAAAACTACATAGGCCAAACGGGAAGATGTGTCAACACCAGGTTGCAAGAACATAGGAGATCGTTGGACACAAAAGATAGTTCACACTTGCCCAAACATTGCAGCTCGTGCGGTTGCAACCCCTTTTTTTGTGATGCTATTGTTTTATCTAAACACCCAGATCGGACCACCAGAGAGCTGATAGAGGCGTTTCAGATTAGGAGAAGTGGGAATAAATGCGTAAGCGCACCCTCCATCACGTTAACAGACAATGAATTTTCAAATCCCATCAGCACTCTGAGGGTCTGATCTGAGGCACGTGTTTTAGCCCCATTTGTGTTTTTTTGCTGTTTCACCTGCCAGGTCATGTGACAGAAGTTATATATATGTACCTACCTTTCTTTCGAATAAACTTTAGTTGCGAGTGGCGCTTATGTTGTGTGCATTTTCTTGTTCTAGTGTCCGTGTCTGTGTGCGCGCCCTTATTCAGTTAAAAGATGAAGCACTTTGTGTTTATGAAGAAAAGATGAAAATCCGTTGGTAAAGCCAGTTGGCTCTAGAGAGGTAATACTATAGATCATAATTTACTTAGGATGATAATATTGTTTTTCAAAATGGCCAAAAGCCGCAACATTCTTGATAACAGGGCTTCTCCAAATACAATGATGAAATAGGCAAAGTGGCAAAATGTAATTGCAGTCTCATGTTCTCCTAGAAGTTCGATCATAGAACGGATCATCTTTACGTGCTTCTCAAAGCTATTCCAACGCACATGATCGAAAAATCGCTTCAGATCATCACAATGTTGTGCAGAATGATATATTTATTCGTGTCTCATTCTTGGAAAAATGTAGCTGATATCTCCATCATAAAAATTGTTAAAACATTATAACACAAATGTAGACCGTGTCTTCAGAGTAGTTCATTGTTTTTTTGTACTTTGATATATTAGAGCTTGAACAGCGCCTATTGGAGTTTCGCAGCGATAGCACCATTTGTGTGGAAGCATCCACGTTAACGCCTAGTGGTACGTTTCCATCCCGACGGCCAACGTCCATGATCATGATGAAACCTTTGTGGTAGCTAGAGTACTTAACTTACACCTCGACACAGCATTAGTGTTGCTAAAGGCGGCATCAATAAGAACATAATAAACAGTGGTATTGGTATATACACTAAATAAAAGCGTCGTCATCTGAGGAGAGAAACGCTAAGGCGGGTGCTCCCCCATTAAGAGGGTAACCTATGGCTGTGCTCATGCAAATACCACACAACGCTCCAGGGACCCGAGAGGCAGAAATGGAAGCTTGAGCCGTGAATTAGGAAAGGCATTCCGCTGAACGAAACCACTCACTGCCAATAAGTTCTGCAGGATGCCGCAAGGTGGCGAAAGGGTTAAGAAAGGGAAATATAGACAACCACCCCTTTGTAGCACGAAGTGACTAGGAAATCCGTACGGATTTCTCCGAAAGAATAGCTTCTTAGTAGCCAAAAAAAATCGTCCTGGTCCTGGGTTCGAGCCTGGGATTAACGCCTTTCCGGGGCGGTCACTCAACGAATTGAGCTTACCAGTAAGCACTCACTCCGTGACATTCGCCGATGGACGTCCTTGCCTTTCTGCACCACTTAATGCAGTAGTTTTATTTGTCTGTGCTGTCGCACTTCAAGCAGTGGACGTCATAGAAACCTCATTGTTGTATCTGAAAGCTCTACTACTCTCGCTTTGAGGCATTACACGCTAACTTGTTCGGTATAATACTGCGCCGAAAGCCTCGGTTGCACTAAAACTCAATAGTGTCATGATGCCTTATTCCACTCCACCACACCCAGAGGGTGACATCACCTCCGCACACAATGAGCACTGTGAGGCGCAGAAATTCTGACAGGAGTAAAACGTGTTTGTGAAGCCTCGCGCACGTGCGTCGGTAGCGCAGTGGGTAGAGCACCCGGCACCTATATTCGCGGACCATGAGTTCGTGGCTACGATTCTCAGATTATCCGGATAAACAACATTTTGTCGTTTATATTTGTGCAATTCACCAACGTCATTTCGATGACAGAAATGGCATCAGTAATGTCTTGGTGGTCCCCGGCATTAAATACTTTCATGTTAAAAAAACAAAGCACACTCGGCATGTTTTCTGTTCGACTAAGACCATACAGGGGTGAAATCCACGATCTTCCTGCTAACATCATTCATTATTTTTTGTTCCTTCTTCTCACTCGAGTCTATTGATGATTTCCGCTGCCTAAAGCTTTCAAGACTTCACAAGGCGTTAACCTTCCAATGGAATTGGCTCAACCTTTTACCAAATGTGTCATGTGATTACGTCATGTCCACGCTTCTCATAAAAAGTGAGAATCCGGTATCCAGGCGGACTTCGGAATTAAAGTAGCATTGTTCCACCCACCAGCAAACCTAATATATATGCGAAAGAGCAACAACGAAAGGCTTAGAGGAGACTAGAATTGCAAGCAGGCCATGAAAATTCGGCACATCTCACGTACCATGAGAATTGACGTTATGCGAAGCATGCGGAGGGAAGGTGATTTTGGTTTAATTTTTGTATTGCGCGAAACGTTACGAAATTACGCTAAATATATGTACAAATGTAGTTCGCGCAGACATATGTTGAAGAGTCACATCTGTTTTATACAACTGCTTGTTTACAGCTGCGTAACAATGCCAACAGCAACATCATCATCATCAGCCTGACTACGGCCACTGTAGGGCAAAGGCCTCTCCCATGTTCCGCCATTCGACCCGGTCCTGTGCAGTCTGCTGCCACGATATACCTGCGAAACTTCTTAATCTCATCTGCTCACCTAATTTTTGTCTTCCCCTCACGCGTTCACCTTTTCTTGGAATCCAGTCAGTTACCCTTCATGACCAGCGGTTATCCTGCCTACGTGCTGCGTGCCCGGCCCTTATCCATTTCTTCTTCTTGGTTTCAATTAAGATATCCTTAACCCCCTTTTTTGCCTGACCCACTCTGCTCTCTTCCTGTCTCTTAAGGTAACACATATCGTTTTCCTTTCCATCGATCGCTGCGTCGTTCTCAATTTAAGTTGAACCCTCTTTGCAAGTCTCCAGGTTTCTGCTCCGTAGGTAAGTACCGGTAAGATGCAGCTGTTGTATACCTTCCTCTTGAGGGAAACTGGTAGACTACCATTCATGATCTGAGAATGCTTGCCGAATGTGCTCCACCTCATCCTTATTCTTCTAATTATTTCACTGTCATGGTTCGACTCCGCGTTTACTACCTGTCCTAAGTAGACATATTCCTTTACAACTTCCAGTGTCTCGCCACCTATCGCAAAGCGCTGTTCTCTGCCGAGACTGCTGCACATTACATTAGTTTTATGCATATTGATTTTCAGACCTACTATTCTCCTTTCCATGTCCAGTTCAGTAATCCTGACCTGTAATTCGTCCCCTGAGTTACTCATCAATACAATGTCATCAGCGAACCGCAGGTTACTAAGATACACATCATTAACTCTTATCTCTAACTTACACCCTCGGACTATGGTATCTGTGGATCCGCTGTAGATTTCTTCCAGTATGTTTATATAGGCTTCTTCGATGCCCTGATTCCGCAGTGTCTGCATGACTTCTGATGTCTCCACCGAATCAAATGCCTTCTCGTAATCTATGAAGGCTATGTACAGGGGTTCGTTGTATTCCGTGCATTTCTCTATCATCTGATTGATAGTATGAATATGGTCTATTGTTGAGTAGCCTGTACGAAATCCCTCTTTGTCCTTTTGTTGGTTGAACTCTAATGTCGTCTTAATTCTATTAGCAATCATTTTTGCAAATAGCTTGTAGACAACGGACGGTGGGCTGATCGGCGTGGAATTTTTCAATATTTTTATTTATTTATATATGAAAAATATGGGAAGGTAGGCTACGTAAGAGCCGGCTATCCCAACATCATGGCAGCAATATAGAAGGTACATACAAAGATAATAAAATAAAAACACTAAAAGAAGAAAAATAATTAGAAGCACTATGTACATATGTACAATATGGGGCGTGTAACGCATGGCAGTCCATGGGGATTATTCAGTTCATATAGCATGTTAAGATCGTGGACAGAATCCGTACAGATACTTTTATGCACTTGACTATGAGTTATGCACTTGCATTTTGACTATGGTAAGCTATAGATAGTTCACTAAATTGGTGTCCATTAAAAAATCACGAAGAGCGCTCACTGCGCGCCTTTGTTTGTCAGGATGTGGCCACGGTTTTGATGCGGCAAGTCATTTGTGTCCCCTTTCTTAGGATTAAGATGATGTAGGCATTATTCCAAGATTCTGGTATCCTCCCCATAAAGAGATACTTCGTATCTCTTGATGGGGAGGGTGGCTAGTTTTTCTAACACAATATCCCCACTGCCTTTCAATAGGCTTGATGTTACATGATCCTCGCCGGCGGCTGTGGCTGTTGGCTTTCCTTCTAGGGCTTTCTTTACTTCTCCTGCCAATACTGGTGGGATGTCAGATTCCTCTGGGCTATTACTGCTTCTTACGTTATCATCCTGATGGTCTCGGCTGCTGTAAAGATTTCTGTAGAACTCCTCCGCTACCTGAACTATTCTATCCATATGCGTAGTGACATTGCCTTCCTTGTCGCTTAATGCACAAATCTGATATTTGCCTATGCACAGTTTTGTCTTCACAGCTTTGAGGCTTCTTCTGTTCTTTTGAGAATGCTCAATTCTCTCCATACATTAGTTGGGAAGAAATCAATTAATGATCTAGCGCTGAGAGGGAAAGTACAGGACTTCAGAGTTTCAATTCCGAATATATACGCGGCTCTAACCGAGGAAACCGACCTTAGCGTTGACGCAATGAATGATAATCTGATCAGTATCATTAAGGAGTGTACAATAGAAGTTGGGGGTACAGTCATTAGACTGGACTCTGGCAGGCTATCCCAAGAGACGAAAAACCTGATTAAGAAACATCATACCATGACAACCCTGAATGAAACAGATGAAATAGAGATGCCGGAGCTTTCGAAGTTAAGCAGTAGACGTAAGGCAGCCGAGAAAAGAACAGCAACATGAGTATTACCAACACCAGAAGCGCTAAGGTGATATGTAGCGCTTGTGTTTGCGAGGATGGTAGCCCTCACTAGTACAAGGTAGGTCGACTTCAGTGGAAGACGCATATCTATAATGGACGTTAACCCGACGTGACACTTGTATCATAGGTGTACAAATGTTTATAAACTTAGAAAGCCCGCACTGCAGCCACAGTTGACGTTCCACCAACATTAAGCCTGCACAGGGCGATTTCCAAAGCAGTTTCCAGACCTGGCGTGGCTTTCTAGTAGAATAATTTATTGTCATGTATAATGCTTGGGTTCGATTCCTGCTGGGACCCTGATACCTAATCTTTGCATTCGTCGGTTCCACGCTGCCAACGTCAGTTTTTCTTAGCGGTCTCGCAGTTCAATGAGCAATGGCTGGTCTGTCCGCGCCTTTCCTGGGCAGATATAAACTGTCAATGACCTGTGGCGCATACCCGCACACCGCGTATGTGCCACACATGTGTGGATGAGAGGGTTTCACGACGTACGCGACGGTCTTTTAACGCGATAGCGTTAAAGAGCTCGTTTCGCAGAAATTCCGGCGTCGGCGTCGGTGTCGGTGTCGGCGTCGTTGGTTGTGAGCGAAAAATCATCTTGTCCGTGACCGAAAAATCGAGAAAGATGCAAATAAAATAAATAATAAAAACTTTCGGGTCCGAGTGAGGATCGCACCCGGGTTGTCTGCGTGGCAAGCAGGTGTTCTACCACACAGCGATGCCTCTGCTTGGAAACACTGTGAAAATAACTTATTCTGCTTGGAAATGCAGTGAAAATAACTTCCATGCTTCGCAAACGCAAGCGTCCTTTATATAGGCGTCGCAATATAACATGTAATATCCCAGGAATATTGCGTGGTACAAGCGTACATTGCCATCGGGCGTCAGAATATGTGACTATCATAACGATACCATAGTTTAAAGCCAGCCACCCATTACAAACGGCACACACCTTACTGCGCGTATTCCCTTAACACCACGTAGTGGGTGCATAGCAGGTTCGAAAACATTTCCCACATTTGCCGCGCATAATTTCTCCTGGTTTAAAGCATACTACCCATTACATAGTATGCACTAAGTGATTGAAGTACACACTAGGGACGGGATATCGCTATCGCGTTCAACTCTTAAAGGCGAAGCTTAAGGATCCCCCAATTTTTTAAAGTTATTCATGTGAAGACCAGACAGACATATTCGTCAAACCCTCTTTCCCCTATACTAGTTTTCGTATAGTCTTAATTAAGAAGGCGATCACGAGAGCAGCCACATGCAGGCGGCTGGATAGATAGACAGATTGATAGATACATAGATAGAAATGCTCAAAGTGCGTGCAGTACGCAAAGATATGCTTGGAATTTAATAGTAAACAACTGAATTGTATGCTTTAGTGCGTATTCAATTGACAAGAATACGCGAGCTTCGAATGTAATCATATGGTTATACACTTTTCAGGTAACAAGTCGTTATGCAGGCCCTTGGCACAAAGACTGTATGCTTTCTAGGGATATTTTCCCTGCTGTCCACGTTAGGCCATGGACCCACGTACGTGATTGCTGGCATCGACAAACCGCGTACGTAGTTTCGTGTTTTCACCTCTTCCCCAAAATCGTGAGTTGAAAAATACGTGGGTATGAAACAAAATGCTCTCACAACTGAAGTTGACACCACCGACCCAAAAAGCAAACAAATGCTTATAAGTATTACAAAGAATACTTAAATATAGCTAAAGTGATCAATATTAAACAGTAAAAATAATGCATTGTTTTGAATAAGTGTACTTGATACTTGATACTTGTTAATACTTGTCTCCCATATTTCTTGCCTATACAACCAAATCAAAATTCATACAGCTGCGCTCACATTCCGCACTTGAGAGTATTGTAATCGTAGTTTTTTCAGTGCTTAGAAGATATCATATACATCACATGAATGTAATGCCACACGCGCTTCTTTTTTGTGTCATGCAACCGACCCCTTTACCCACTGCCTCGTGGGCGACGGGCGCGAAAGTCGAATGTTCCCTATTAGGTTATCGTGTTCTGAGAAGCTTGAGCACGCAAAGCGAAAAGTACTGCTTTTTCTGGAACATTGCCACCACCAATAAGGCTGGAATCTTTGAAGCCACATGTATAAATGTCGACGAGCCTTACTGCTGACCATATTACCGCCGGCCGACGATTGTTATTGGAGCAATCACTGCACAGGGTGTATTTCCTGTAATTTCTCTTTACATTTCCTGGCCACAAGTTCGCGCAATACATAGTTTCGTCTTGAACCGCCCGACTGCTTCCTTCTTCACTGTCACGATCAGGTGGCAATATGAAGAACTTTTTAAATGCGAATGCATTTAATAGTCGGGCTATGTCAGGCATCCGGCGTTGGCGTTGTGCGGCGTTGTCCGCGGAGGAGGAGGAGGAGGATAGGTTGAGGAGGTGTGCGCGCCGGCAGGTGTTAGATGTGAAGCATCTTATGGCGAAGCTTAATCCGGTGGTGGTGGTGTACGGCGTGACCGCCCTTACTGCGCATGCGCAAACCCTTTCTAAAAAATAAAAATCAAAAAACCTCCTCTCTCCCTCTCTCTCCCCTAGGCATCCCTCCCCGCGGCAACCACGCCCTCACTGTGCATGCGCCTCCCCTCCTCTCTCCCCTGCTACGCTCCCCCCTCTCTCCTCTAGGCATACCTGCCCGCGCCGTCCACACTCCCCACTGCGCATGCGCGTCCCACCTCTCTTCTCCTCTCCTACGCTCCCCGCTCTCTTCTCTAGGCATCTCTGCCCGCAGCGTCCACACTCCCACTGCGCATGCGCGCGCCCCCCTCTCTCTCTCCTACGCTCCCCCCCCTCTCCCTCTCTCGCCTCGCGACGCCGACACAGGCAGCGTCTGCTAGCGAGTTTCTTGGTTGAATAAACCGACTGCTCGCGCTGCACAACCGTTCACTGACCACCCCGTATATATGGCAATGAATCTTGACCTCCAAGGTGGTGCCGGTGGGAGATTTCTCCTGTGCGTTGTTGAACAATAAAAATTCGCAGCGTGCGCGTTAACTAAAAGCGGTCTGCGGCGGAGCTCGGCGGAGCTATACATGAAAAAAAAATTAAAAAAAATAAATAAAAAAAATTAAAAAAAACAAGAAAAAAGCAAAAAAAAAAGGCGCTGCGCCGTGCTCCCGACCGGGCTGCAGAAATTAGGCGCCTTTTCCTTCTTCGAACCACAACCACCATATATAAATGGAGTGAAGCGCGCGCGAAATGCATTCGCATTTCCTCACGATTCCCCTTCGGGGAGGTGGGGGGGCTTTTTTTTTTTAAGTTAGAGCACATATACTGAGCTAGACAATATGGGACAGTGGTTCAAATACAAACACACAGTGAAAGTTCTTCACCCCACCATTATTAGGGGCGAGGTTGAAAGTGGCACCATCTTGCTTTGATGTATCCGCCATAGCAGGGCAATTATGTCTCAAAGTACATCAACGGAATAGCGCTAAAAATTGTTTCTAAGAATGTATGGTCACGGCGGCGTCGACGTCTTTGGTTATGAGCGAAAAAGCAGTGTTGGCCGTGAGAGGAAATTATAGGTAGACGCAATAAAAATAGGAGACGGAGGGAGTTACCAAATTTGGCTTTCCTTGCGGCACACTTTACGCCTTTACCGAGAAGTGAGGTCGACGGCAGGCTAGGGATTGGAACGGCGATACTAGAGAGTTTTAGCATGTTACGGAAATAGCGTGTGCAAATATGGGGAGGCAGTTCGGTAGCGTTCCTCCTTTCCGGTTCGGGCTTTTGTTGCTCCCCGTTCTAGGGAGAGTGCGTCCCTCGAACTTCTTTTGTATCGCTAACAATGCGTACGCTGACAGGCAAAATGAGGCGTGACAACCACACAGTTATTTTTAAAAAAGGCTTTTGTGGTGTTGGGGTGCCTTCACCGGCAAAAGGTCGACGACCGGGAAAGGAGGAGTGGTACCGTCGTGTGGTAGCGTAATTGCGTACGGTATTTCCGTAACTTGCTCCAACTCTCTATTGTGCGTGCGTGCGTGCGTGCATGTGGATATCGACATCTCGTTCTCCTCATAAAGGGGCACCGCAACAGTTTTCCAGGTAGCTATGAAATGGATTCACTAAAGGAGCTTAATGTCTCAAGAATTGGCCGCCGCAAAAAGAATTCTAGAATCCATCCATTACGAGCGGAGCTACCGATTTGTCGCACGCTGCAGTTCCTTTCTCTTTACTCTCGTCCCAACGACAGCGCTGGAAGCTGAGCAGGAAATGATGGCACGGAGAAAAAAGGTACGTCACGCAAGCCTCGTAACCATGAGCACTTTTTTTCTCTTCTTTTTTTCTCTTCGAGCGCGCGGCTTTTCAGTGCGATGGCGCGCACACTTGGACAGGTCGTGGCCTCCCGCGGCGGCCCCAGTAACTCCCGAGCGCGCCATGCTCAAATCAGCCAATGGTGTGATACTTGGGCCTGTGACGCACTGATTTTTGAGTATGTGGCATAATTTGTCGAGAGAAGAGAAAGTAATTTTAGCTGAATCTGATAATTAATTGTTAATTCCAGGCCGCGTGCTGCGCTATCACATTTTGCTCGCGTGTTCTCGGGAGCCTCGACTACCAATCCACAGTGTTTTCTGACCATGCTGAAAAAATGTTGCAGGGTCCCTTTAAAGGCAATGCTTAAATGCCCCCCCTTTTTTTTTGATGACTTCTAATTTAGTGGCGCAAGCGACGACTGAGAGCACCTCCAAGCACTCTTCTCTTTCAAGCACTTGCGGTCGAACACTTCCGGTTTTCCACATACTGAGAATAAAATGTTTTAAAAAATTGGGGGATCCTTAATCTTCGCCTTCAAGAGTTGAACGCGTTAACGACGACCTGTCTCGAGTGCGTACTTCAACCACTTAGTGCATACTTGCTATGCACCCACTACGTGGTGTGAAGGGAATACGCGCAGTAAGATGTGTGCCGTATGTAATGGGTGGCCGCCTTTACACTATGAAATCGTTACGATAGTCACATGTTCTGACGCCCGATGGCATTCTACGCTTGTACCACCAAATATTACTGGAATATTACATGTTATATTGCGAAGCCTATATAAAGGACGCTTGCGTTTGCGAAGCTTTTCACAGCATTTCGAATCAGAGGAAGTATTTCCAAGCATAGGCGTGGCTGTGTGGTAGAACGCCTGCTTGCCACGCAGACGGCCTGGGTTCGGTCCACACTCGGACCCGGAAACTTTTATTATGTATTTTATTTGCATCTTTCTCGATTTTTCGGTCACGGAGAAGAGATGATTTTTCGCTCACAACCAGCGCCGCCGACACCGACACTGACGCCGACGCCGGAATTTCTACGAAACGAGCTCTTTAACCCTATCGCGTTAAAAGTAAAACTGGTACGAAATCAATTGTTTCGATTCAGGTTAAGCGTGAGGTGTTGAATACATGTGATATAGCGGAAAACGTCCGCTTTCGATAAGGGCCAGTTAACAGTCAGGATAAATAATGAAATTTAGTACAATTCGGTAATTGAAAGAAGAATCGCCTTTCTTCTGAGCAGCTGGGACGTTGTGCCTCCTAGTGGCGGCGATCTGAACAACGCACATCTTTTACATGAACTTTAAGATCAGCTTCGGCAGAGCGTGAAACAGAAGCTCAACCAAAGCAATACACCAGGGCTCAAGAATTCCGGTGTGTGAGTGCCCTTACATGATCGTGATCTTTGATTTTGTTGTTATTTATTTATTTTTTATTTATTTATTGCACTTTCAAGCTACATATGTGTGTGCATAGAAGGGATGCACTTCAGCATGGGCCATGGAGAGATACACAAAGAAATTATGGTTGTCTTGGTCATAGCACATTATATATCGGGACATGCACCTTTGGTTGTTTAATTATAAAGCGTCTATCACGCCGGTCTTAGTACTGTATACCTCGATGACTGCAAACAGGCCACATCGCAACACTCGTTTGATCAATATCGCAATTGAAACTAAATAACAAGCATGCAATTTCCCTCCCTCTCTCTCTCTCTCTCTCTCTCTATATATATATATATATATATATATATATATATATACATATATATATATATATATATATATATATATATATATATATATATATATATATATATATATATATATATATATATATATATATATATATATATATATATATATATATATAGCATTATTCATGCGCTTCATTTTCTCATGTGTAGATACTCATCATCACTACGCTGCCCTGGCTTGCGGGTTCATGCTCGGCGAATAAAAAGCAAGAGTCTAGCGTCGTCAACGTTGCTTTACAGGCGGTGGAGAGTGCTTTGCGGTCCTATCCATTCCGGCACCGGTATATATATATATATATATATATATATATATATATATATATATATATATATATATATATATATATATATATAACATGTCAGAAAGTTTCTGAAATTAGGCAAACCCGACAATGCTCCTCTGGCAACAATTGATCAGGTGGCTTTTTGACATATTATGATTCCTACTGAACCTATTTCGCTCTTCTTTCCCTTCAGTACATGACCCGCTTTACTACTATCGGGGAAACTCGAATGGTGCAAGACCACCGAGAAGACGTCCTGGTCTTCCTACAATATATGAAGAAGGTACGTATTTGCCTGCCGAATCATGGTAAGCTCGGCCAATTTGTAATGGCTCATAGTGTAACAGTGCAAAAAAAAAGATAAAAACAAACGAGAACACAAAACTGCTGAAGGATACAGAAACGCTGACGATCAACTATATTTCGTTGTTTGAATGTGATACTTTAAAAAGCTCATTTCGCAGATATTGCGCTGTGGGCGTCGTTGGTTCTGAGCCTAAAATCGGCATTGTCCGCGAGAAAAAAATTGAGCTAACTGCACATAATTAACTAATAAAAATATTCAGTTCATCTGGAAACCCAGCCCAGGCTTTCTGCGTGGCAAGCAGGTATTCTACTAAAGAGCTACGCCATTGCTTGGAACTACTTCCGGGAAAAAAAGCCTACACGAATGTAAATTTTTGTTAATTCATTTTTTTATGTGTTGGATTTAACGTGCCAAAACCATCACATATTATGAGGGACGCCGTAGTTACCGGTCTGCGGAAATTCCCACCATCGGGTGTTCTTTCATGTGCACTGACAGTGCAGAGTACACGGTCCTCTAGCGTTTCGCCTCCATTGAAATGCGACCGCCGCGGCCGGGATCAAACCCTTCACCTTCGGCACAGCAGCTGAGCACCGTTACCGCAATAGCAGAGGGGCGGACGCGAATAGTCACCCTCTCGCATTTAATGTTACGTGGAAGAAGGGTGGAATGCGCCAGTCGTCCAGTCTCCTGTAAGATCACTCGCAAGGATGTTTATCCAATGCCGCGCATCGACACGCGATTTACAGTCTCCACGGAGCCGAATCCTTTTCTTCTCTCGATTTGCACTCGGGGTACTGGCAAGCACCCATGGCTCACGACGCTAGACCGAAGACAGCCTTTACTACACCCGGCGGCTTCTCCGAGTTCAACGTCATGCCGTTTGGTCTGTGTAATGCGCCCGCGACCTTTGAGCGCATGATGGACACCGCTCTGCGCAACTTGAAATGGCACACGTGCTTATGTTACCAGGACGACGTCGTTGTTTTCACTCCGGATTTCTGCACGCATCTCCAGCGTCTGAAAGAAGTTTTCACACGTGTGAGCAACGCCGGCCTCCGACTAAATCTGAAGAAGTGCCGATTTGCAGCACGGCAACTCACAATCCGAGGTTACGTCGTGTCCAAGGACGGAATTCTTCCTGATCCGGCCAAGCTTCGGGCCGTGGATGATTTTCCCAAACATGCGTCCGTCAAAGAACTGCGCAGTTTCGTACACCTGTGTTCATACTTTCGACGATTCATACGGATTTTTGCCATGGTCATATCACCACTGACGAAACTCCTTGAAGTAACGGGCCCCTTAATTCGTGGTCATCCGAGTGCGACAACGCGGTCGCCAAGCTCCGCCATTTGCTGACGTCTCCTCCCATACACACCACTACGATCCTACTGCCCCAATGCAGTTGCACACAGACGCCAGCGGTGTAGGCCTCGGCGCTGTCCAGGCGCAGCGCAAACTTGGATTCCCCGAATATGTCGTAGCATACGCAAGCCGTACGCTCATGAGAGCGGAGACAAATTACACCGTCACGGAAAAAAAGTGCCTAGCGATCGTCTGGGCGCTTACAGAGTTTGGACCTTATTTGTATGGTCGCCCATTTGATGTCGTCACCGACCATCATGCACTATGCTGGCTGTCGTCATTGAAGGATTCCTCAGGCCGTCTCGCCCGCTGGGCTCTTCGCCTGCAAGACTACGACACCCACGTGCTGTACGGCAACGGACGCTAGCATGCTGACGCCGACGCCCTCTCGCGCTCCCCTCTGCCTGACGACAATGCCCTCTGCTCAGTATCTTCCATTGCTGTTTCCGTCATCGATGTTCACATCATCGCTACCGAACAGCGCAATGATAATTGGATCGCCCCGATGATCTACATGCTCTCTGATCCATCCGCAACACTATCCACCAGCGCTATGCGTCGTCAAGCTCACCATTTCGTCCTACGTGATGGCCTCCTGCACCGACGCAATTACAACGTCGACGGCCGGCAGTGGCTACTCGTGATACCCCGTAGTCGGCGATCGGAAATATGTGAGTCATTCCACTCTGATCCGCAATGCGCGCACTCTGGGCTATCCAAAACTTACCACCGCATTCGACAACGCAACTTCTGGCGAGGGATGTACCGCTAGGTGCAGAAGTTCGTTCGCTCCTGCCTCGACTGCCAACGCCGCAAACCGTCAACGCACATGTCCCCAACCGGTCTACAACCGTTACCTTGCCCTGAACGTCCGTTTGGGCACGTGGGCACCGATTTGTATGGGCCTCTTCTTCTGATGTCGGCTGGTAACTGCTGGGCCATCGTCACCGTAGACCATCTAACGCAATACGCCGAAACCGCCACGCTCCCTGCGGCTACTGCACGCGAATTCGCCTCCTTCCTGCTGCACCGATTCATACTGCGTCACGGTCCACCCCAGGAGCTTCTCAGTGATCGAAGCCGTGTGTTCCTGTCCGATGTCGTCGAAGCCATTCTCACGGAGTGGCATTCTGTCCACCATTAAACTACTGCTTACCACCCGCAGACGAATGGCCTCACCGCACGCTTTAACCGCACCCTCGGCGACGCGCTTTCGCTGTACGTCGCCGCCGACCACACGAATTGCGATGCTATACTGCCCTTCGTCACCTACGCTTACAACACCGCCCCTCAGAGCACTGCTGGTTTTTCACCCTTCTTCTAACTATACGGACGGCCCCCGTCGCATATCGACGCGACACTCCTGTACACGCCGTATCCATCTGAGTGTGCCCCTATTTCTGACACAGCCAGGCTTGCTGAGGAGTGTCGCGAGCTTGCCAAGACCTTTACATGGCTCCGCCACTTCTGAGCCCACGTTCCTCACTGGAGTGTTCGTATGGTTCTCGGTCCCTACCTCTGTAGCTGGCCTCTCTTCAAAACTACTGCCGAAATACGAAGGCCCTGCCGTGTCATCGAGCGCACATCTCCGGTCAACTACCTGATCGAACCCATCGAACAATCTTCGGACATGCGCAGTCTAGGGCTCGACATTTTCAGCGTAGAGCGCCTAAAGGCCTACTATGACCCGCTCATAGTGACAAGCTGTTAGGTCTCCCGGCGTCTCCCTTTTCGTATCCGGGGAATTGTAGCGAAGCCTTGGCACTTAAGAATGGGTTGCACTCTCGAGCGCCTTCTACTGGGTCATCTCCAAAAAGGACGCCGCTTTGATCTGGGAGTCCGTGCCTGGCCGTGGCTGTCGCCATTAGCATTATCGCTGAGTGCCGGCAAATAAACAACTTAACCATATATTTACCTAATATTATTCAAAACGAACACAATCCATTGTCATACGATTTTAGTACTTGCAAATGTTATTTATGGCTGCTATTGGGAGTATTGCGAACGCTGTATCAGGCGGAATTTGGCGTTTTTCTAAAGTATTTCAATGGCAACAATGACAATGCACCAAGATTTTCGCACTGTTGGGGTTGCCGCTCTATTAGCCCAGCTTTTCTTCTAGACTATCGTATATTAAGTCGATGCGTGTTGCATTACGGACGCGCAGTCGGTACTCCTCTGACTCGCAAGAGGAAGAACTATGGTATAATGGGCTCTTCGGAACTGTACTTACAGTACACATTCTAGCAGAGTTTCAGTAGTAGTAGTGGTTGGTGGAGGAAATGACGCTAGTTTCTGCAGCTCAATGGGGAGCATGGCGCAGGGTCAGGGGAAGGGCAAGTGGGAAATAAAAATGATAGCAGAGGAAGAGAAACAGTCAGCGTCTCGTCCATCCATGGGGAGGCCGATGGTGAAGGGATGCCAGCAAGCCGCGGGCGCTCAACGGAAGGCGGTGCTCCCGGTCACTTCCACAAACTCCAATAAACTTTGGAGAGTCCGGAGGTTGAGATGCGATGGGAACAGCAGTTCGTTTGCGATCGTCGCAGGGAGTCGTTGTTGTGTGTAGGTGGTCGTGAGCCTTGAAAGTTCCTGCGCCAGCGCTGGGCAAGCACAGAGAACGTGCTCAAGCGTCTCGGGGTCACCACAACGTTCGCAGGCCGGTGAGGGGGGAGCGTCCGTTGGCGAAGAAGCGCGCCGCTGTCCACACACTGCCCGTCCGGAGGCGAAGTAGCGTGGTGCGCTCCCGCTTAGTGAGGCCACCCTCTGGAAGAGGCTAGGGGTCTTTGCCATCGGCCACTCTGGCATCCACGGGGAGCGTTGTGAGCAGCTGTCTCAAGCGCTGCCTGGAAAAGAAGGTGGTGAATTCGGTCGATTTTTAAATCATGGGTTCTTGACACAATGTACGTCACATAGCTCTGTAACACTCGTATTTATTTATTTATTTATTTATTTTGAAGTATTTATTTATTTATTTAATACTACTGACACATGGTGAAGCAGGGTGGTCAATAGAAGTACCAAAAGAAACATCTATATAGCAGCAATAAACTCTGATAAAGATTACTTAGCCACCTGGTCATCTTACGTTTTGTAAGGCATTCCGATTGACTACTCATTCATGGCTAATATACAAAAAATTTAACGGATCAGTGCGACAAACATGTGGAGAAAGGACATTTTGTTGGTACTTTCGGGTGAGGATAGGTAGGACAACAGATAACGACTAAATTGATGCAAGGGTGTTTAGATGACAAGGATTTCACATAGGTGCTTTAACAGAGCGTTATTGCTGATAGACTTCAATATGCAACCTGTCAAAAATCACGTTATTGCAGTTTTCCGGCCCAAACTTCCAATCTTATGACATAGGCCGTTGCTTCTGCTAGCAAAGCTTATCTGCTGAGTGATTCAGTGCAAAGGTCAATGATTCTTTGTCACCGGCAGCTGTTTACGAGCGCACTGAATGAGTTTGCTTTCTCAAAGATGTTTTGCCTTGGCGTGAGACGAATAAAGTATGCACGTGCACCATAGGTTGGCGAACTCATCATGAGTCGACTCACTCGGACTCACTCAGACTCAAATCGAGCCGTGAGTCTGAGTGTGAGTGAGTCTGGGTGAGTAATATTTTGGTGAGTTTGAGTCTGAGTGAGTCCGCTTGAAGAAAGTTTACATGAGTGTGAGTCCGAGTGAGTTCGGCTCAGGAAAATGTCGGTGAGTCAGCGTCCGAGTGAGTACAAAGAGCAAGATATCTTTCTTGAGTGAGTCTGAGTGAGTTCCACTTCTTTTTGCCGACCTATGGTCATACCTACTCATCTTCAGCGTTACTACCAGCCTTACCTGGATTCACGTTTATACTCACGTTTACTCACACGTATTCCAAAGCATTGCCTTTCATACAGTATTTCAATATTTATTGATCATAGGCGTGAATAAGGAAAGGGGGTCCCTTGACCTCCCCCTCCGCCAACTCTTCCAAGAATATTTTTGATAAATATATCTTTAGTTGTGATCTCTTTCAAGAAAAATGACTTTACTGGTTTACGAGCACTCACAGCCCGTATTTGAGTGTACTATATCAAAAGGCGCCAAGAAGAGCACCGATTACGTGAGATATTGGTGTTATAGAGCATTGACAGCATGGTCGAAACAGATAATGCTAGGCTAACCGACTCATGAGTCGACTTACCAGACTCACTCAGACTCGGATCGAGCCATGAGTCTGAGTCTGAGTGAGTCCGGGTGAGGAATGTTTTGGTGAGTTTGAGTCCGAGTGAGTCCGGTTGATGGAAATTTTCGTGAGTGCGAGTTCGAGTGAGTCCGGCTCCGAAAAAATTTGGTGAGTTAGAGTCCGGGTGAGCCCTAAGCGTAAAATATATTTCGTGAGTGAGTCTGAGTGAGCTCCCCAAGTTTTGACGACCTATGACGTGCACACAGATTCAGATGGCGTTATAGAGCTAAGTTTTAGGGGCGAAGCTCCTTAGGGTGTGGGTCGTTCCCTCCTCCGTACATAGTATGTAGCCACCTCTAGTTCGTGAAGTGCTCACTAGATGGCAGTAGATGGGGCTAGCGCAGCATAGTTGACGAATTCAAATACGAGATGGCGCTGCGGTGCTGCAGTACGTGAATTGATCAATAGATGGTGCGAAGGCGCTCGCTGCGTTGCACATGCGTGTCCCCCGCGTTGGACGTGCTCTGCCTTACCGAGACGTGCAACGGAAGACCATTCATCAAAGGATACGTTCCCATCGTCGCTGCGTTGCAGATGCGTGCTCTAGTGTGATAGGAGACCGCTCTCGCCCCTCCTCTCTCGCCCTCTCCTCTCCTACGCTTCCCCTTCTCTCTCTCCTCTCCAACGGCCCCCGCCCTCTCTCGCCTCGCGACGCCGACGCAGGCAGCGTCTGCTAGCGAGTTTTTTTATTGAAAAACCGACTGCTCGCGCTGCACAACCGTTCACTGACCATCTCACGTCGTTGATGATGTACTGGGCAGAATTCACGGAAGATCCACGGTTTATCGATGAACCTCCGGAGCGTCGCCCACTCATCATCATTCACTCCGTAGATATGCTGTGAATTTTTTTTTGAAATGCGAAGCATCTCTTAGCAAACTGCAGGCACTTTAAGCGTTTCTTTCTACGTGTTTATCTGTCTATCGATCTATCTATTTAGCTCTCTATCTTTCTAGCCGCTTACGTCTGGTTGTAATCGTCATCGTCCTGGTAGACCAAAATTAGTATGGGAGGGTAAGAGGGATTCACAAATATGCCTGGCTGCTCATAACGTGAATAACATGAAAATTCCGTCCCGCGCGTCATCCAACCCTTTCCTCCAGACACGTGTGGCACATACCCGTATACCACGGGCCACGGCATGCGGGTATGCGCCACTAGTGATTGATAGTTTACATCTACCACGGCACGGCGAGAACAGACATTGGTAATTTAAATGCGTGAGCGTTAAGAAAAAATGCCCCCACCTCCCCGAAGGGAACCGTGAGTAAATGCGAATGCATTTCTCGCGCGCTTCACTCCATTTATATATGGTGGTTGTCGTTCGAAGAAGGAAAAAGGCGCCTAATTTCTGCAGCCCGGTCGGGAGCACGGCGCATCGCCTGTTTTATATATATATATATATATATATATATATATATATATACGTGCGAGCGGACGGGAGAGTGGGGCGCAGGGAGGAGAGAGAGCGAACGGCGAGAGAAGGAGCGGCGAAGCACTGCACCTACCCTCTCCTACACTCTCTCCACACACGCGGGAGCTCCCCCGAGCTCCCGCGATGCGAGCGCCCTCACACACCAGAGCGCGCTCCTCTTCTCCACTCACTCTCCGCCACTCCGCCCGCACCACCTCCTCCAGTTGCTAGGGGCGAGGATAAGCGCGCGCGCCCGCAGCTGTTGCTATGGGAGAGGGAGTGAGAGTAGAGAGATGCGGACACCGACGGACGCCTGACATAGCCCGAACTAAGAAATGCATTCGCATTTAAAACTGACACCGACAGTGTTGACCCGACGAATGCAAAGAATAAATGTATTCTACCACAGAGCCACGCCAGGTCTCGAAACTGCTCTGGAAAATGATCCTATGCGGGCTTAATGTTGGTGAAACGTGAACTGTGGTTGCACTGCTGGCTGCCTAATTTTTTTAAACATTACATATGTGCTTCTATAAAACAGGCGTCACGTCGGGTTAACGTCAATTGTATACTTAAGTCTCATCTACAGAAGTTGGCCTACGTAGCACTATCCAGGGCTACCATCCTCACAAGCACCCGCGCTACATATCAGCTGGCCGCTTCTCGTGTTAGTAATACACATGCTGCTGTGCATATCATTGCGCAACTGTAAACAACTTGTTACATAACACATATGCGACTGTACATCATATGTCTGTGCGTACATTTCTACATATCCTGAGCGTCATTTTGTAACGTATCGTTCAATAAAAAATTACACCAGTGTCACCTTCCCTCCACCTGCTTCGCATAACATCGATTCCCATGGTACGTGGAATCTGCCGAATTTTTTTTCATCCAATTTGCATGTATGTTCAAATAGGAACTCGATCAATTTTAGCTGGACTTCACAGTGTATTTCTATATGACGAATATTTGTTCCGCCTATGTGGAAAGATGAAAAACGTTTTGTCAATTGGCACAGCCACTAGCCAGTGATTTTACCATTTTTCTATTTTCGGCAGGTCATTCTGAAAGGTCTTTTCTTTCATTGCTCGCTTCGCTGACCGGGCATTAAATGGCGTAGCAAGTTGTGAAGAGTGATGCATTTGAAAAAACAAAACAAAACAAAATACTACTTGGTAGGTCCTTAATGTAAATTAGGAATTGGTCTGGCCCCACAACAGTGCCTTGTGGCCTACCAGTTAAAACAGTTGATGGACGAAGTGTGAAAACAGACAGGCGTCACTGTCTGGAGTCTACAAATGATTTCTTTAAGAAAACGCCCAGTCAGATGCACACCAACCATCCCACCTTATGCGTATTGTTTTCGTCTTACACTCTTGTCGGATTGTTGCGGCGCTTGGAGGCACGCTACAGAACTATTATTTGTGTCATAACTGCTGTTGTATGTTCATTCGCAAGAGTTTTATAAAAAACGCCTTTTTGAGAACTTCTCCAATGCGTTTTTTTTTTTTCAAAATCGATGAAAAGGTCATGAACGGTTATGCGATGAAAATTCTTGTTTTCAAGAAAAAGCTACTTTGCCTTTCGTGAATTCATCAGAGAGGGGTAGGATGAGCAAGGTACGTGATGCTGGACAGAACATGAATTCTTTGGCCCACCGGGAGAATTCTGTCGTGGTTTGTCTCGTCATAGGCGCCCAATACACAAGGAATATGTTCCAGTTTGTTTTTTATATATCTTACAGGCACAAGCACTTACTAACTAAATTACCAAGCACACGCGCATATCGCAAGACATGGCACATCTTAATGTATGCAAGCAGTGGCTCTCGCACAGTACTAATTAAATTTCACAAACGAAACGCAGCCTCTATTTAAATCTTTAAGGCAAAGTTTTTTTTTAATACCTGCAAATATTAACACACATTCAAGTAACAAATGATGTAATCCGCACCTTTCGGGTAAAATATTATTGATTCTTATCCATATTGCTTGTCTCCGCCCCAGTAGGGTCTCCACCACAAGAAGATGGGAGGGCTGAGGTAGCAAGAAATCGCCATCTTCGGGGAAGTGGACAGCGGCCTCTTACTCCCTTCCGTTTTCATCGTACGTATACTGCTTTTTTTTCTGACTTACATTGCGACTGTGAGGACCATTCATATATACCTGCTTAGGCCCTAATCCTAGCAACGGTAAACCCTGCACACCAAAGTGGGAGCAAGGTAGTGCAATCCAAAAGGGTGATAAAGAACACCGTTGCTTTTTCAAACATGCAGAAATGAAACGCCATATGTCACAAAGTTGCATATATACCTCTTATAGTATGCAATAAAATTACGCAATCACCTCAATACCAATGTCTTTAGAAATATAGGATGATTTATTTGTTTATTTATTTATTTATTTATTTATTTATTCATTCATTCATTCATTCATTCATCCCTTCATTCAAGTAGCCGAAAGGCCTGAATGCATTACACAAGGGGTATAGAACTATGAATAATACACCGTAGCACAATTTCTTATCATGCAGAACTGAGCAAAGAAAGCAAGATAACACAATAATACTCGTCTTGCAACAATCTCACTATCACTCACGTATATGAATGATACTAAAAATAATTATTCATGCAGTTCAACACAGCGTTACTGTCAGTATGCCCCCAATTTGAAGTTAACTAAACTGAACGCAAAATATGCTTTTCTGTCAGCGGAATCAAAACTGACAACATTCGATATATGTGTACTATGCTCTATCAAGTGAGCTACGACCATGGTGTAAGAACATTTTAGATGATGACTCTGTGGCCGGAGCCGCGTCCAGATTGCGTTCGCCGTCTGGGCTGTTTCCTTTTGGCGGCGACAGGTGGCGCTAACAGACGGTGACTCACTGGGGAAAGGCGCGGATCCGCGCTGATAGTTGCTGCGAAGCCTCGCTTTTTACCACGCTCGATATACATATGTACATGGGTGTCAATAAATTAGTACATTACTATTTTGCAGTAACGAAATTGATTTTCTTATTGTATAGGCAGCTGATTTCCCAACAACGTTTTTGTGATATAAATGCTCCTACAGCAGCAAACGTTGGTCTGGAGAGCGGTCCCATTTTGACGCGACAGCGTTAAAGAGCTCCTTTCACTGAATTTCCGGTCTTGGCGGTGTCGGCGGTGTTGGCGTCAGCGTCAAAAAAGCAGCGTCGACCGTGAGCGAAAATTCGAGCTAATTTTAATAAGGATAGCAGCTGGAGGACATTTCCGGTTTGCCGACCTTGCGGCAGTCTCCACCGAAAGACTGTCTGCTCTCGGCATCGCCCATCAGCACTTATCTAAGGGCTCTCGTTCACGCGAAGCCTTGAAAAGCGACACACGCTCCATACAAATGTTATGCCCCTACTTGCAATTCGGGAAAAAAACACATTTTGCCCATTTCGAGGCGCAGCCAGCGACAGGGCTGCTAACGGGTACTCGGCGTCAGGTATACGTTCAGTGAATCACAAAACACGAATCAGCGAAACAAATGCACTCACAGGACTCACAGGCACAGGCCAACGCGTTTCTAAATGAGAGAACAGCATGCGCACAAACCTTTCAGAAAGATCTTCCTTTGCGCACGAATATCAGAATGCGCCCCGCGCGAGCCCCTCTGACCCCACACTGTAGCGCCATCGCTACTCGCGCGGCGAAAACTACTCGTTGCTCAAGGTTATCGGCGAACACAATCTGCCCGCGCCCTCTCCTCGAGCGGAGCGGCTAGTGTCAGCACCTAACTTATTCTTGGACCGTGGCTACGACTAAAGACGATCCATGGGAGAGTTAGCCAGCGCCACTAGTAGCCATGGCATTGAGTTTTCAACATTAGCAGTGGACAACCGGCAGTGGGCCTTGAAGCAGCAGCGGCAACAACATGCTCAGAAACCCATTCCACTTTGTTCTACAGGTGGTGACCCTAGTGCTGGGCTTCAACGATGCGACCGGGTGCTGCATTCGAGAGGGATCGTCTTGCGAGATGCTACCGCGCAGTCTCGGGCCGCACGTCGACGCACGTGGATTGTTTCCTCGTGTCGACAGTTTCGCTGATCCCTTCGTCACTGCACTGACATTTCGTCCGACATCGGTGACGTCATTCCACGTGACTGAGGGTGTCCCTATAAAAGCAGCGCCTGGACTATGCTTCGACAGTGGGTCTTGCAGCAGCAGCGGCAACAACATGCTCAGAAACCCATTCCACTTTGTTCTACAGGTGGTGACCCTAGTGCTGGGCTTCAACGATGCGACCGGGTGCTGCATTCGAGAGGGATCGTCTTGCGAGATGCTACCGCGCAGTCTCGGGCCGCACGTCGACGCACGTGGATTGTTTCCTCGTGTCGACAGTTTCGCTGATCCCTTCGTCACTGCACTGACATTTCGTCCGACATCGGTGACGTCATTCCACGTGACTGAGGGTGTCCCTATAAAAGCAGCGCCTGGACTATGCTTCGACAGTGGGCCTTGCAGCAGCAGCGGCAACAACATGCTCAGAAACCCATTCCACTTTGTTCTACAGGTGGTGACCCTAGTGCTGGTCTTCAACGATGCGACCGGGTGCTGCATTCTAGAGGGATCGTCTTGCGAGATGCTACCGCGCAGTCTCGGGCCGCACGTCGACGCACGTGGATTGTTTCCTCGTGTCGACAGTTTCGCTGATCTCTTCGTCACTGCACTGACATTTCGTCCGACATCGGTGACGTCATTCCACGTGACTGAGGGTGTCCCTATAAAAGCAGCGCCTGGACTATGCTTCGACAGTGGGCCTTGCAGCAGCAGCGGCAACAATATGCTCAGAAACCCATTCCACTTTGTTCTACAGGTTGGTGTTTATCTCCCTGATAAGTGCTACCGTAGCGATGATCGCTTTTTGCTGTTGCTGCCCTGCCCACTGCTTCTCAGATGCTTTTTTTGTTGCGTGAGTGATTTAACGAAAGACTTGCTAGCTTGTGGTGACATAGAATCAAATCCTGGCCCAACCGAAAAAGAAATGTTGCGTGACTTGTTAGCAGGCCAGGGTAAAATGCAGTCTGCTATTGATGTTATCACGAAATCGCAAGCTGACATTGAGCGAAAAATATCTACTCTAGCAGACCGAGTTGATGGCATTGAAAAACAGTTGTCGACAATGAACGCATTACCAGGAAGAGTGGAAGAACTTGATGCAAATAATGCGAAGTTAACAAAACAGCTGACAACACTAGAAGCAAAAATAGATGAGCTTGAAAACAGAGGACGCAGGAATAACTTGATTATATACGGTCTAACTGAGATACGCGCCGAGACTACAGAAACACTCGCAAAGACAGTAAGCGATGAAATATTCCAACACAAGCTTGGAGTATTTGTGAATGGCATTGAAAGAATTCACAGACTCGGCCAAAAGGCTGAAAACAAAGTACGACCTGTTATAATAAAATTCTTGGATCATCGCGAAAAGGTGTCTATCATGAAGGCAGCCTACAAACTAAAGAACAGCGACCTATCCATAGCTGAAGACTTTTCAAAGCGAGTTAGAGATATCAGGAGGCAATTATGGCAAACTTCGACTGCCGATAGGGCCAAAGGCGCGAAAGTCAAGCTATCGTACGACAAACTAAGCATTGATGGAGTGACATATGGGTGGGACGACACTAAAGGGTCCCGTTACCGCATTAGAAACAAAGACAAGAAATGACAGAACAGGCCACATGACACCTCTCTGAAGGTTCTCAATATCAACTGCCATAGTGTTGTAAATAAGGCTGTTGAGCTAGAAGGAGTTTTGCTGTCACAGAATCCTGACGTGGCTTTTCTAACTGAAACATGGTTAACAGATTCAATCTATGACAGCGAAGTTTTCCCACCAGGATTCAGTGCTTATCGCAAAGACCGGAGCTCAAAAGGAGGTGGCGTCTGTATTGTGTCTAAAAAGGGGATAGAATTAATTAAAATGCCAGATGTGCCTAATGCTGAATGTATCTTTTGCAAGGTCATTCATGGTAACACTAGATATATATTAGGTGCTATGTACAGATCTCCTGGTTCTTCAGTCGATATTATTGAGGAGCTCAAAAATTATATGACAATATATGTAAAGCCGGGTGACCGAATAATTTTGGCAGGGGACTTCAATCTGCCAAGTGTTGATTGGTCAACAATGACACATATTGGTCACTGTGATGCTTCCGCAGATATCATGATGGATATAGCTTTTCAGCACGACTTATCACAGGTAGTTGAAAGTTATACGAGGATTCAAGGCAGCTCGAAATCAATCCTAGATCTTGTCTTTGTTTCAGGAAATATAACACATAATTGTACGTGTGACGTTTTTCCCGGTATTTCCGATCACCTTGCTGTATTGCTAACCGTATCTAATGTTTATATCGGTGAAAAACCCAAGGTGACTACTTTTCATGACTTCAATAGAGCTGATGATGAGTCGGTGCTTGATACCCTTTCTTTTCATTTCGACGATTTTGCCAATAGTACTGATAGTGTGACTGATCTTTGGAATATGTTTAAAGGTATTGTTGGTGAGACCATTGAGCGATTTGTACCAACCATATCTAAAAAGCCTAGAACCAAAAACCCGTGGATTTCTAGGGAGACATTGAAGTTAAGAAGGCAAGTAAAACGATTGAAGAAGAAAAGTAAGACTCGTTATGCTGATTCAAGTTGTCAACAGAAAATTGCAGCATTGACAGCTCAAATTAGAGTTAAGGTTAGTTCAGATAAACAACGTTACTTTGGTGAGTCATTACCCAGTTTCATTACTACATCGCCAGAGAAGTTTTGGAGAACGATTTCTCCTAAGTCAAACGAATGTGAAATATTTGATGACCATGGCAGAGAGATTAGTGATCCAGAATTAATCGCGATCCTTTTCAATGAACACTTCAGATCTGTTTACACCGAAGACAATGGTATCTTGCCAATTTTTTTTGTCTCCTTACCTTCCATGCCTGATGTGGTTATCTCAGAAAGTGGTATCTTAAATATGTTATTGAAACTAGACACGAAAAAATCACCTGGCCCTTTCATTAACTCCGCACCAATCCGCACCATTTCATTAACTTCAACCTCGTGCAAAATATTAGAACATATAATACACAATCATATCTTAGATTTTCTCAACAAACACAATTTTCTAACTAGGCATCAGCACGGATTCAGAAAGGGCTTCTCAACCTGCACTCAGCTCGTTGAAACCGTACATGATTTTGCAAAATCTATTAACCAAGGCAAGCAAATCGATGCAATTTTTATGGACTTCGCCAAGGCCTTCGATAAGGTTTCGCACAAAAAGTTGCTATTTAAACTAGAGAAATTACTTAAAAACAAAAAATTAATGGATTGGCTTTCTTGTTACTTGACTAAAAGACAACAGTTTGTTTCTTTTCGCGATCGCTGCTCTAAATATGTCAAGGTCGATTCTGGTGTTCCCCAGGGCTCAGTTCTTGGGCCTCTCCTATTTCTTCTGTTTATTAATGATATTGTGGAACAAGTTCCTGTTAAAGTGAAACTTTACGCGGATGACTGTGTTTTATACACCGAGGTTGATAACACATCCGATCAACTGCTGTTAAATCAGGCATTTCAGAAAGTAGCCTCCTGGTGTGAGGAATGGCAAATGGTCATTAACTTTGACAAAACGGTCTTTATGCGTATCACTCATAAGAAAAATCCTTTATATTTCAGGTACAATGCTAACAATATTTTTCTGTCTGAAGTAACTAATTATAAGTACTTGGGTCTTTACATATCAAACAACCTGTGCTGGAACAAACACATTACGCACATTACAACAAATGCAACTTACAAACTGTTTTTTCTTCGTCGTGCTCTCAAGCTTTCCACTCCGTCTGTCCGCCTTTTAGCGTACAAATCAATTGTCCTACCAATATTAGATTACGCCGCGATCATATGGGACCCTTTTACCAAGACTAACATTAACAAATTAGAAAAAGTGCAGAAAAGAGCAGTACGTTTTGTTTACAATAATTTTTCAAGAACTTCTGTTACGGACCTTTTAAAGAGAGCGCAACTTTCGCCCTTATCACTAAGATACCGTAAATCAAGGCTTAAATTTTTGTGTCAACTAATTAACGGCCAATATAAAGTCAATATAGCCGATATTTTTTCTTTTTCTTCTGGCTACTCAACTAGGCAGAGGCATGGCTACACCATAACCCCATTTTCCACACGCAACAATTGCTTTAAATATTCATTTTTTCCTCGCACCATAGTCGAGTGGAATAAACTAACTAATGCAACTGTTTCAGCACCATCATTGGCATTGTTTTCATCAGAATTAGAAGCTACACTTAGCAGTTGAATTGTATTGTATTTTGTTTATATGACATTGCTTTGTATTGCATTGCGTTGCATTTTGTTCGTATGCTATTGTATTGTATTGTATTTCATTCTTTTTGTATGCCACATGTATTGCCATTTGTTTGATCACCAACTTTATGTACCACCCTGCTAAAATCACCGAATGGTGATTGCAGTAAGTCTAAATAAATAAATAAACAATGGAATTGTCTTTCACATTCAGACTGATGAAGAGCAGTAGCATGCACAATTTGTCTTGTTGATTTTAATGACTGCATTTGATACCGTCCATTTATTTGTCTAAAGGTAGACATTTACCTGGCTTTGAAGATATTTCCGCAAATCTGAAGGGGCCCATATTACGTACATATGCAGATAAATTCATTTGTGCCTAGTTAAGTACATATATAAGACGTGTTGCATCACGAAAGCTATATGACGAACAGCTTGTTACTTCTATTGCAAATGCATCCTCTGATGTTATTACATGTTAGTCTGTCAATCTGTTTGCCTGCAGCTATCCTGAAAGTGTGGCCCTTAATACCTTACTTTTCAGATGTTCTGAATGAAATTTGATTTTAATTCCCTTGAGATGAGATGAAGTGTTGCACAAAAACCTATGTGGCGCTAGCTGCATGTCTTAGCTTCTGTGGTTTTATTGTGGTGTTTGAGATATTCATTAATGATGGTGTTCTAGACGAACGTTTCCATTCGGAGTTTTCATGTATGACAAAATACATTACAGCACCACCTGTGGCTCCTCAAGTCGTCTATATTGCCCAAGCCTTTCCTCCAAACCCCGCCGGCGGTAAGTATAGGGCTTCTTTACATAGCTGCTTGAGGGAAGCCACCCATTGAGACGTGGCGTCCCTCAATTCGGACTACATTTTAAGAATACCAAGCCATGCGAGTTTGTGCAATGATGATTGATGTAGTTCTATTTTCGAGATACAGTACACAATATGCCACATCAATCAGCTGAAAATCACATTGTGTTCGGATCAAAAGGCAATCACTGATGTACTCCAGAGCGTAGCGCGTTCTGAAATAGAGCGGACATTACGAACAAATGTAACGGCTTAGCCACCCAGTTGTATGACGTGCGCAACAACACGACTCTATATTCCTGCGTATATAACTTGTCGATGATGTATAATATATATATATATATATATATATATATATATATATATATAGTTGAAGGAGTGGTTGCCTTTGGTTGCCGTATAAGTATGAGAGGTGGCACTTCAGGAAAACTGCATTTATATAATATATATATATATATTGTCAGGTGGTCGTGACGTTGACGAAGGCAACAGTCGGCGTCTCGAAGAAAGAGCTCTTTATTTGGCCGAACTTGTGGCAGGGTAACTGAAAGTCAGAGTACAGCAATAGACACTGGCACTGATAGCGGCGAACCGAGCGTCGGCTGTCGATCAACTGACGAGTGGTGAAGTGCGTCGGCATTTATACCTGTGGCATCGAACATTCAGCCTTATCACTGGTTGTCGCGCAAGCTCTGGAATAAGCTCGAGTGTTCGCGTCTTGCGCGCAATCTTAACAAAACGATATACAGTAATCGCGACGCTTCTCGAGCAAAGAGGCGCGGATTGCGATGAGCATTGCTCACAGTCTTTGTGGGCCAAAAACCGAATACAGGAACTGTGAAAATGGGAAACGTGCGTGGCCATGCCCCCTCTGAAAAAGCATCGTTCCGATGCTTCAAACGGAACATGGGGGGAAAATGCATGCAACAATAAACAACAACAATGAAGCAAGAAAGTGCAGTCCTCAGCTTCGCTAACGCGCGTAATACGGCTTGAGGCGCACGACATGGACGACTTCAGATCGCGCACGGCGCCGTTTAGAGTTCGTAATGCCGTCCGGGACAACCTCGTAGTCCACAGTGCCTAGACGTCGAAGCTCTTTGTATGGGCCGAAGTGTCGCGAAAGAAGTTTTTCACAGTCCACGTAGTCGTATCGGCGTCCACACCCAAACGCGGTCGCTGGGCTGGTATTCCACGAAGCGTCGCCGAAGATTTTAGCGGCGGCTGTCAGTCATTTACTGATTCTTGATTCGCAGGCGGGCGAGTTGTCGGGCTTCTTAGGCGCGCGTAGGTAGGCGGTGGCGTCGATGTTTTCCTCGTCGGTGACGTTTGGTAACATGGCGTCAAGCGTCGTTGCCGGGCTCCGTCCGTACACTAAGTTCTATGGCGTCATCTGCGTCGTTTCTTGTACGGCCGTGTTGTACGCGAAGGTCACGTACAGAAGGATGTCTACCCACGTCTTGTGCTCGACGTCGACGTACATGACCAGCATGTCGGCGATGGTCTTGTTGAGACGCTCGATGAGGCCCCTGGTCTGTGGATGGGAGGCGGTGGTCCGGCGGTGGCTTGTCTGGCTGTATCTCAAGATCGCCTGAGTTAGGTCAGCAGTAAACGCCGTACCTATGTCGGTGATGAGAAGCTCTGGGGCGCCATGTCGAAGGACCATCTTCTGAACGAAGAACTCGGCTACCTCCGCGGCACTGCCTTTGTGCACGGCTCTTGTTTCGGCGTAGCGCGTGACGTAGTCGGTAGCTACGACGATCCATTTATTTTCGCAAGTCGAAGTTGGGAACGGCCCCAGGAGGTCCATCCCGATCTGCTTGAACGGTCGCCGAGGAGGCTCGGTCGGCTGAAGGCTTGCTGGTCTTGTCGGCGGTGTCTTCCGTCGCTGACAGTCTCTGCACGTCCTTACGTAGCGAGCGACGTCGCCGGCAAGGTGCGGCCAGTAGTACTTTTCCTGTACTCTGGCGAGCGTGCGGGAAAGTCCGAGGTGTCCAGCCGACGGGTCGTCGTGTAGAGCCTGCTGGACTTCTGGTCGCAATGCTGAAGGCATTACTAGGAGGTAGTTGGCTCGAAGTGGCGAGAAATTCTTCTTTATGAGAGCACCGTTTCGCAAGAAAAACGACATGAGTCCTCGCTTGAATGCCTTTGGAACAATGGCGATCTTACCTTCGAGGTACTCCACAAGGCTCCTGAGTTCCGGTTCTGCTCGCTGTCGTCCGGCGAAGTGATCGGCAGTTATGGTTCCCAAGAAGAAGTCATCCTCCTGATCAGCCTGCGGCCGCGGGTCGACGAGGGCGCGAGGCAAGCAGTCGGGGTTAGAGTGTTTTTGTCCGGACTTGTAAACGACGGTAACCTCGAATTCTTGAAGTCTCAGACTCCATCTTGCGAGACGACCTGAAGGGTCTTTCAAGTTAGCTAGCCAACACTAGGCGTGGTGGTCACTCACAACTTTGAAGGGCTTGCCGTAGAGGTAGGGGCGAAACTTTGACGTTGCCCAGATGGTGGCAAGGCAGTCTTTTTCTGTTGTGGAATAGTTGGCTTCTGCTTTGGATAGCGACCGGCTAGCATAACTGATAACCCTTTCCACGCCGGCAGTTCTCTGGAAAAGAACGGCGCCGAGTCCTGCGCTGCTTGCGTCGGTGTGTATTTCCGTGTCGGCGGGTTCGGCGAAATTCGCAAGTATTGGAGGCGTCTGCTGGCGTCATTTCAATTCTTGACATGCTTCGACTTGCGCCGCTCCCCACTTGAATTCCGCGTCGTTTTTCCTGAGCTGAGCTAGTGGCTCGGCGATGCGTAAAAATTCCTGGACGAAGCGTCTATAATAGGCGCACAAGCCGAGAAATCGGCGTACGGCCTTCTTGCCGGTGGGCGGCGGGAAGGCAGCGATGGCAGCTGTTTTCCGTGGGTCGGGGCGAACTCCAGGCTTTCTGATGACGTGACCCAAGAACAGAAGTTCTTCGTATGCGAAGCGGCACTTTTCTGGCTTCAGGGTGAGTCCGGAGGCCTTAATTGCTTGAAGTACAGCTTCAAGGCACCGGAGATGTTCGTCGAAGTTTAAAGAAACCCAACGAGGCCGTCCAAGTACACAAGGCATGTCTGCCACTTCAAGCCAGTACAGGGTCCATAACACGTTGGAACGTCGCAGGTGCCGAGCAAAGACCAAAGGGCATGACCTTGAACTCGAAGAGGCTGTCTGGTGTGATAAAGGCAGTCTTCTCTCGGTCTCTTTCGGATCTCGATTTGCCAATAGCCGGTCTTGAGCTCCATCGACGAAAAGTACTTCGCGCTTTGAAGTCGATCCAGGGCATCGTCTATACGTGGGAGAGCATACATATTCTTCTTCGGGATTTGGCTCACGCGGCGATAATCGACGCAGAAACGCAGGGTTCCGTCCTTCTTCTTCATTAACACCACGGGTGACTGAGGTCCATCGACGAAATATACTTCGCGCTTTGGAGTCGATCCAGGGCGTCGTCTATACGTGGGATAGGATACATGTCCTTCGGGATTTTGTTCAGGCGGCAATAATCGACGCAGAAACGCAGGGTTCCGTCCTTCTTCTTCACTAACACCACGGGTGACGCCCAAAGACTCTTGGAAGGCTGGATGATGTTGTCGCGTAGCATTTCGTCGACTTGTTGCTTACGGCCTCGCGTTCTCGCGTTGCGACTCGGTACGGGCTCTGGCGGAGTGGTCTCGCATTTTCCTCTGTTACCATGCGATATTTTGCGATTGGGGTCTGTCGAATTCTTGACGACGGCGATAAGCAGTCCTTGAATTGCAAGATCAGACTTTTGAGCTGGTCTTGCTTGTGCTTCAGGAGGCTCGGGTTGACGTTGAAATCTGTTTGGGGATGCCGATTCGTCGAAGCTGGTTCGGTAGCATCGGAGAGGGCGAAAGCATTGCTGGTGTCCACGAATGGATCGATGCAGGCGACCATCGTACCAATGTTAAGGTGCCTATATTAGTGGCTGATGTTTCTCACAAGTACCTTTGCTTTGCCGTCACGCAACTCGGCGATGCCTCTTGCGACGCAAATCTGGCGGTTCACGAGCAGGTACTGATCACCCTTGACGCCTTCGGAGTCCGCGGGTTCTTCGGTGCCGACGGAAATGATGACGCTGAAGAAAGGCGAAACGGTGACCTGCTCTTGTATGACATTTAAAGCATGGGTCGCTGGCGTCGTGTGGGGCGGCAGTGCTTCTTCTGAGGTCAGTGTTATTCACTCAGACCTCAGGTCAATGACGGCCCCGTGATGACTTAGGAAGTCCATCCCAAGTATCATATCCCTGGCGCACTGTTGTAGGATTACAAAGCTCGCAGGTTAAGTCCGAATATTGATAGTAACACTTGCTGTGCAGACCCCAGCGGGTGTTATTAAATGGCCTCCAGCGGTCCGAATTTCGGCGCCTTGCCACGGACTCTTAACTTTCCTCAACTTCGCCGCGTACGGCCCACTGAAGACGGAATAGTCGGCGGCAGTATCGACGAGAGCGGTGACGTTGTGGCCGTCGATAAGGATGTCCAGGTCGCTAGTTCGTCGTCTTGCGTTACGGTTTGGTCGCGGCGTCGGGTCACGGCTTCGTCGGTTTGTTCCGCTGCTTCGACGTGGTGTCGTCAGAACTTCCTCCGGTCGCGAATGTGCGTCGTCTGGGCTCCGTTCGGCTTGCGGCGTGCTCTTAAGACTCTGTCGAGGCGTCGTCGTCGGCGGCGAAGGATCTTCGGTACTTTTTCGTACAGCAACCGCAACTGCATCGGTCGCTGCCCTTAGTTTTCCGGATATGGGCTCCCGGAACGGCACCGAGTAGGGCCAGTCTACTGTCGGCGCTGTGGTGACATTTAGCGTACGGACGACGGCGATCGGGGCTGTCATCGGGGCGTCCACTGCGCTCCTGCGAGGTAGTCTGCGATATCGCTTGGTCGTTCACCCCGCTGTGGACGCGGCGCGTGGATGGCGAAACCACGAAGTCCCATCTGGCGGTACTGACAGCGGCGGTAAGTGTGACCAGTGTCTCCGCAATGGTAGCATAGTGGACGGTGGTCAGGGGCGCGCCAAACGTCGGTCTTTCTCGGATGGTTGCGCTGGCTGGCAGGTGGGTGGTATGGCGTCGATGGCGGTGGCGGCGGTGTCTGGCGACGATACTGTGGCGATGGACCTTAGCGTGGACGTGGAGGAGGAGCGTGACAGCGGGCTGCAGCAGCATAGCTCATGGATTGCAGCTGCGGCTCTCGAAGCTGAGGAACGCCCAGGTATTGCTGGATCTCTTGTACTACGTCAGCGGGGGGCTGCGCTTGGGGCTGCGCTGAAGGTAGAAATTACCGCAGCTCCTCTTGTACGATCGCGCGGATCGTCTCACGCAGGTCTGCGGTTCCTAGCACTTGGACGGCCGCGTAGCTTGTAGCCGAGAAGCTGCCTTTGTATTGGCGTGTCCGCATCTCGAGCGTCTTCTCGATGGTCGAAGCTTCGGATGCGAATTCGGCGACCGTCTTCGGCGGGTTCCTGATCAATCCAGCGAAGAGTTCTTGCTTGACACCCCTCATAAGGAAGCTCGCTTTCTTCTCTTCGGTCATGTTGGGGTCAGCGTGGCGAATCAAGCGGGTCATCTCCTCCGTGTAGATCGCAATGTTTTCATTGGGAAGCTGCACGCGTGTCTCCAGGATAGTAGCAGCACTTAGAAGTACTTGTTGCTGGGCTAGTTGGTTCATCATACTGAGGGAAACTTTCAGACGCCTAAGACACCGCAAGAAGAACGAAGCAGAGGGAAAGATCGTCACTCGCAACTAATTTATTCGCAGGAGAAACGCAGGAAATATATATGCCGCACCACACATGCGCAGACCGCACTGCGTCACCTGGTCACACATATCAAAAACCCGAGGTCACTGAAAAGGCATATCTAATCAAGCAACGAAGAGCAAAACTGAAACTCAGACATGCGCAAAACCACCTATGTGTCACTTATACACAAGTCGCCTTTTTTCTTCATCCAAAACGCTTCCATAATTTCCCGGGCCAGAGCATCTGGGCTTTTGGCAAGAACAAAAACGCTTGAAAACCTTGCCTCACAAGAACAGGAATGGCAGTGTGCAGGCAAATGTGCTGCCGAATTACTTCGAAGTGACAGTTCATGTTCCCTAACTCTGACGTGCAAACACCGACCAGTTTGGCCGATGTAAACCCGGCCACAACTAAGGGGGATTTCATACACCACGCCCACCGAACAATCCACATACGTCGAAGCGTGTTTCTTCCCACAAGTGGAGATCCTCGGTGGTTTAGAAATACGTGGGCATAGGCCAGCCAACTTTCGTGGCGCAGAAAAAACTACAGGCACATTGTACCTGTTAGCCACGTTCTTGATGTTGTGTGCTACCTTATGAACATAAGGTACCACCATAGGTCGTTTGACCATGGGCTGTCTGCTTTTTCTTGTGCCCTTCAACTTTTGAAGGAGGGTTTCGGAAACGGATACAACGACAGAGTTAGGATAGCCAGCTGAATGCAGCCGCCTAACCTGATTCATGTAACTATCCTGCATCCTGTGAGGACAAGACTTCACCAGCGCTCCCTCGAGACAGAGGGAAAGAGCGTCGAGTGACGCTCTTTCCCTCTGCTTCGTTCTTCTTGTGGTGTCTTAGGCGTCTGAAAGTTTCCCTCAGTAGTAGCAGCACGTTCCTTGCGCACGACACTCGTGAAGATGCTTAGGAACGTCGTCCGAAAGATATCCAAGGTTTGTAGCGCCGATTCTTTGTTCTCGAACCACGTCCTCGCCGCGTCTTCTAGATAGAAATAGACGTGGTGGAGTTTTTCTTCGGTGACCCAGCTGTTGAAGGCAGCGACTCGTTCGTAGGTCTCGAGCCAGCTTTCTGGGTCTTCAAGTGATGATCCCCGGAAAGTCGCTGGCTCCTTGGGCTGCCGGAGAAGGACCGGCGTGGGCTGCGTGGTGTCGGTCATCGTCTCTGTAGTCGATGTCGGGATTTGTGGGTGCCTGGTTTTTTCAGGAAGCAGCCCGTACTCTGCCTCAAGTCCTTTCTGTCTACGGCTAGTCCGCTGCTGCACCGGGCCTTCGGTGCCTTCTTCGGGCTGCAGGCTTAGTTCCCGGCTTCTTGTGGGCGTCCGGAACATGAAGGACCCAGCACCTCCACCAGATATCACGTGGTCGTGACGTTGACGAAGGCAACAGTCGGCGTCCCGAAGAAGAAGCTCTTTATTTGGCCGAACTTGTGGCCGGGTAACTGAAAGTCAGAGTACGGCAATAGACACTGGCGCTGATAGCGACGAACAGAGCATCGGCCGTCCATAAACTGACGAGCGGTGAAGTGCGTCGGCTTTTGTAATTGTGGCATCAAATATTCCAGCCTTATCACTGGGTGTCGAGCACGCTCTGGAATAAGCTCGAGTGTTCGCGTCTTGCGCGCAATCTTAACAAAACGATATACAGTAATCGCGACGCTTCTCGAGCAAAGAGGCACGGATTGCGATGAGCATTGCTCACAGTCTTTGTGGGCGAAAAACCGAATACAGCACCCGCGAAAATCAGAAACGCGCGTGGCAATATATATATATATATATATATATATATATATATATATATATATATATATATATATATATATATATATATATATATGATCACGTGGTGGTGACGGCGACGAAGGCAGCAGGCGACGTGTCGAAGATGACACTCTTTATTTGGCCGAACTTGTGGCCGGGAAACGGAAAGTCAGATTACAGGAAGCAAGGCACGCTGTACAATGATAGCGGTAAAAAGAGCGTCGGCCGTCGAAAAAGTGATCATCGCTGGGACGCGCCGTCTTTTATACAGCACGCGTTGAACTTTCCAGCCTTATCACTGGTGGTCGTGCAAGCTCTAGCTGGACGGTTCGCGTCCTGCGTGCAATCGTAACAAAACGATCTACTATAATCGCGAGGATTCTCGAACACTGAGGCGCGGCCTGTGCCGAGCATTGCTGACAGTCATTTGTGGGTGCAAACGGAATGCAGTATAACTGATACAAGAAATGCGTGTGGGAATATATACTAATGAGGGAAACTTTCCCTCATTATGATGAACCAACTAGCCCAGCAACAAGTACTTCTAAGTTGCAATATATACATACCACGATTACCCATTTGCTAGTCACGTTTGACCTAAGTGTCAGCCGTAGGACAACCAGACAGCCATGCTTGACTCAACTATACTTGTTGTAATAATCCGTTGCAACCAGTCCGCATGGTTATAGTGCCGAAAAAAACCCCGCGGGCATATTCACAATCGTTGGCAGGAGACTTGTTTGCAGGAGATTTGCTTGCAAACAGGAACACATCTCATAGTTCATACAGTTTGACCTACATCTACCCATCATTGAGAACTATTCACCCTATTTCTTCCTGATTCACGATATTGTTAGTTTTTCCCAATTTTCACATCTTCTAAGTTTGCTTCATTTTTTATGTGTGCATTTTACCGGCGCCACTTCCTTGACAGAAATAGTGTCAGTGGAGTCTTGGTTGAGCCCGGCATAGAACACTTATACGTCTAAAGTGTATGACATCTTTACACACGCTCACCACATTGTTTCTGTTTGGAAATTTTATATCTGAGCAATTGCCTTCCAGGAAATCCTCTCGGTGCACTCAATCGTGGTTTGCGAAGATTACATATCCGCAGACCCCGTACGTATTTTGCTTTCACAAAAACCTACAACATAAGATCTTTACCACCAACTCTTTAAATTTGTATAGTTAGTTTGCATGATTGCATGCCAACACTGCGAAGCAGCTAGCTCTGTTTAATTTGTCCAGATAATAGTGTTATATGTGATATTCTGTATAAGTGCCGCCTATGTTTGACACTGCAATTTGGGCCAATGCTTATCTGGTTACTTGCACTCCTATCGGGCCATTTCGATATAGGAGCATTAAAGAAAGCTTAAAGAGGGATTTATATTGCTTTTATGTGCCTGTAAATCCTTACTTTGTCGTTCGTACCTAAATGCCTAAGCGCCTCTAAATATCTTTTGAAAAAAGATCACCACTTGCATGAAAACTATTTAGCACCTAGTATGGTTTTCGGGTGCAGTTTGAGAGCGTTATTCATGTTACTGGTCAACTTTATTCAGAGATCTATGGGGTACCCGAAGTTTATCAACTCCCCTAAAACAATCGCTAAGAACAGTGAAGAAGGACGCGCTGCCCACTATACGCCGCCACGATGACATGGCGCGAGTGTTTGGAGAATGCGATTCGGCGGAGAGCCTCAGGGCAAAGGTGAGTGTACACTGTCGTCCTTTATGAAAGGGAACACGCGAGCGCGTGGCCTGCGCTCCGCGGCGGCTGCCTACCGCACCATGAACCGATAGCTGAAGAAAGCGCGTCCGCTTTTGGCGGCATCGCCCGTTGCGAGACCAAAGTGGGGGGCGTAATCTAGCAGCGCTTGTTCAAAGGCTATCACTCGTTACTTTGTTTGCGAACAGATGACGCCAAAAGTGGACATGCCTTGTTCAGTTGTCGGTTGATGGCGCTGTAGGAAGCCGCCGCGTGCCGCCGTGGAGCGCACGACACGCGCTCGCGTGTTCCCTTTCATAAAGGACGACAGTGTACAGCAACAAAAAAAGGACATGAGATGTGAATGAGGCTCCTTTGTTTGTAGTTTCTTTTTTGCGTGTGATTTCTTTTTAACAGCGGATTTGTTTTACTGGGAGAAGTCCGATGAAGTTGAACAAAAGTTATTACTAAGATGAACCGGTACGCGCTCTCTTCGTCCTTTTCATCTTCTCCTTCTCTCCCAAAACCAGGCTGCCAACTACTCCCCTCATGGGATGCAATAACTCTTACGGCCGAGAGAACGAGCACATAGGGAGAAAAAGAAAGACAGACAGAGCGAAAGCGGAAGAAGGAGAAACAGAGAAACGGAAAGAAAGGGGAGAAAGAAAGATTCAGAAAGAGAAAGGAAGATAATCAAAGAAACAAAGAGACTGAATGAAATAGGAAGCGAGAACTGTAGATAATGAAATGAGGAGAAGAGTAAAGCAAGATTGATAGAGCGTGAAAGAGAAAGAAATAGATGGAGAAAGAAAACTTCAAGGTACCCAAGAAAATATTTCACTCAACTGAAAGTTCACTAAACTGAATATTCACAGGAATACGGAACACCATTGGGCTCAGCAAAAAATCAGGTCAAACGTGTGAAATGCAATTCGTTTTCAAAGGAATTGTGTAATTTTCAATTGGAGCTGGCGACCTTAAAACGCAAGAAAAAACAAAGCTGTCCAGAGAGTCTACATTTCTGTTCACTGCCCCTGGCAGAGCTTGTTGCTGTACACGAAGTCTCACAACTTTCTTGTATATCCTACAGCCTCGACTAGAGATACAGGATTTGAACCAGGCGCAGCCATTAAATCATTTTCGTCGCTCTCTTCTTCCGATTTCAGAGGAACACTGGAAACAATATCCAAATATGATGGCTCTGCGCAGGTACTGAAGCGCACGTGGCTTGTTTTCGTCTCCCGCACGGTCGCTCTGCAAGCTTCGGCCGTACTGCATGCACAAGCTATTTTTCGCCACCACCAACGTATGGGCGATTCTAGGGCGGCACGCATCGGCTACGCCTGTGCTGCAGAGCGCAAAACTCAATTGAATTGATATCAAAAATGAGCCCGAGTCCGCAGATTACGTTCGTTGAACTGAATGTTCACTATTAGGAAGTTCGTTTAACTGAAAGAGTTTTGCAAAAATGCCCAGGAAAACCGCCGCGAATTTCTTCAAATTTCGTTATTCGAAATATTCATTAAACCGATGTTCGTTCAAGCGAGAGTTCACTGTATAATGTAACTTGGGTGTATAAACTGACATAAGGAGTCGACGAGCTAGGTCCTAAGGTACATAATGTCCACGTGGAAGTTGCCGACTAGTATAAGCCGTTTGTGCTTGTAGGTGTTTCATATTGTTCTGTCGCAAATACGATTGCCTTTTATTTGGTTTTGGTGAACAGCCCTTTATTTTCTTCTTGTTAACTTTTCGTTGACCACATATCTCCCCGTGACAACGGACACTGTGGATATGAACGGAGAAGCCTCACCTCTAAGGTGCTTCGCCCCTAAAAATCACTGCCCAAGCACTCCGTACGGATGGGTAACCAGCGAAGCTGAAACGCGCAGCTACAGGCGGTCGCAGACGTCACAGCCGAAGCCAAAGGGCCGCTCGAGAAACTCCCGCCGAAAGTGGGCGTTGGCCCCGGCGAACGCGTTCCCGCCATTGCCATGTTGAGGGCACTGCCCGCAACGCCGCTTCCTCCGCTAGCCGTTGTCACTTGCATTCGGCTCGGACTGCTACCGAGCCTCAGTGCGCAGTGGATGCCTGTGCTTCGCCACCCGGGCCTGTTCGTGTGCCCGCACTGCTGCATCGGCTCGGCGAGCATGAATTTCGTCACGGATCAGCTGTCGCCGCTCTTCTTGGAAAGTTGTCTGCTGCTCGGGAGTTCGTACGATCCGTTCCCTCCCCATGTGGAAGTTGTAAGTTGAAACTGCTGCGCGCGGGCTCGGCGGCCCGGCTGCGAAGAGATGAACGACGTCACTGACGGCGCTGTCAATAGCGCGCGCTTGATTGCGACGTCGACCACGACGTTACTCAAGGCGCACGTAATGGAGACCGTTATCAAAACTCGTGGGGAACGGCTTTCCGTCTCGCCCAGCCATATACAGCTTTCGCTCTAAAGACACAGGAAAACTGATGGCAAGAGAAAAGTTGGAAGAAAGAAGAAAGAGACAAGCTTAAACAGAAACAAGGCAGGCCACCCAGCTCTGCAGCTCCTTCAGGCTTGGCACCAATAGTGTGAAGCTGCCTTCATCTCATATCAGCAAAGCTCTTTAAGCTAGCCGCATTTTCGTACGTGCGGCCTGTCAGACAAGTATCATCATCATAAACGGGTATGCACAACGGATATTGGGTGAATACCGATACTTACTACTGGTCTACGAAAAAAAATGAAGAAAGCTACAGTTAGCCCAACAAACTGCTGCGAAGCGACGGCAGCGAGCCCAACACCCCAAGTACATACAATGAGAAAATACCAGGGAATGGGAAAGGCGACGGTGGCCGCGAGTAGACCGCGAAGCCATGGGAGGCCTACGCCAACGACGACGTGACCGTAGATCTATGAGAGGTGCGAGCGCTTGGCTTAAGTGTGAGTTTCTGCCTATGCAGATTGGACATACGTGTCGTGTCTGTAACTGTCTTTGGTTTAACTCGAACATTTATGCGCCGAGACCCAAATTAGAAACAACGTAGCATCTCCTACCTACAGTCTAGCATTGACAGAGAGGGAACGCACAAGAAACTTAGATTACGTAGTTAAGGCCTAGCAATAACCAAGAAGAAACCGGATGAGTCTTCAGAATCGTTCAGTTTTGCTGTTTCAAGCTTGCGCAGGTTAGAGCAAGCTTCACCAACTTTTTTAATGTGTTCAACGCCAGGCCGTAAACTGGCCCTACGCGACAGTACCCAACTAATAGCAGGCATCCAGCTCTTGTCCAGTCTTGTAGTGCTCTGGCTGCTCCTGCTCTGCTCTTCTCAGTCATGCGTGTGTTGATTCGACAGTGGACGCCCGACTCACGATGCTACAGAATAACGGTAGAGGCCATGTTCGGTGAATTACGCACGAAAAAAAGAAAATTGCACGGCTATGCTCAACTATTGGTGCATTTGTACGATCATATTCAATAACATTTTTTTGTGTTTCTGCCGTAGATAGAGGTCGCGCGCATCTTCATTTTTAAATTACTTGCATCGATGTAAAATTTCATTGTGCCCATATTTACGATGTTGGATGCCGAAAACCTTGTTTTGCTTGCCTATTTCGAGCGGTGAGTAAGCGCGTTTTTAATGTCTAAATATCCCACGTCCACTGGTAAATTAGGTTACCGTTACGTTCGAATTAGAAAACCAAGCGCTGGCTGTACGGCAACACGACAGAACCGTAACTAGAGCAATAGTTTCACATCGTCATACCTTCTATCCTGATGATGCATTGTCCGCAAAAAAAATTATGCATTGCTCCTTGACAACAAGCTGTATGGAATCACCCCCATAGAGAACCCACACAATCATAGCTTTGCATTATTTCGCGCATGCTTGTGTCGATCTAGGTGAGACATCTACCACACTTGCTGCGAGTGTAGAGTTTCATAAGAAAAATTTGTCTTTCTCGCTTTACATTTGGCCTACTCGTTTCGCATAGCACTGCCTGAAATAGCTATGACTCGACTATTATTGGTCACTTTAAGTATTTGTTTTACTGGGTTGTATATATACCGCAGGTTAAGGGCAAGCTACGAAAACACATTGATGACCGATTTTTCTCTTTAGAGAAGCTTGCTGGGAAATTATGCGTTTCGCCTCCCAGAAAATTTCATTGAATTGTTGTAAGCATTGAGAAGATTTTCGTAGATTTTAACAAACGCACGCTCCCAGAATCCTTGCATTTTTGAAAGTCGACTAGTTACTATAGATAATCAGCGAATTAAGTTACCTGCGTTACTTTTCTCCAGCGATGATGATTGTAAATGACGTACTGAATTCATATAAAACCTTACGGCAGCTTCATGAATGCTATATGAATTGCGATGGTGCTTGTTTAGTTGTGCATACGCAATGCTGGCAAAACTTGGTCAAGTATGCTGACCATACTGTTTAATGTACGTAATGTTGATCCGAATTGTTTACCTTTCATATGAGGCTGAGAATGAATCGTCATCTACTTTTTATGTATCAAACAGACCCCACTTTCAGTTGTCAATACGTTTACTTAATCAAATGCATGTGTATTAGGGAATTTTTATACATCGCTGCAGTTAACATGATCGCGTCGATCGCAAAAGTGATGTCAGTAACAGTTTGGCGTCAGCATTTCAAGCCACTTTACGTTTGCCTTTACCCTCTTTCAGATGACAGGTTGCTCACAATTAACCGGGGTAACTAGATTGAATGATAAAAAGAAGAATGACGTAGGCGTTTGGCAGTTTTAGTTACCCTTATAATTGAATGAAAGTTATCAGGACTTAATGTATTTTTTTGATATCTTGCACCAGCGTTCTTACCATTCATCACAACTAAAACATAAGAAAAATGCAACCGAAGAGGAAGACAAGGACATGCCAGTTCGCTTAGCCTTAGTGGTCTTTTTTTTTTTTTTTTGCTGCTCCGCAAGTCAAGTGCTTAAAATTGCACCAACCTGCCCTGCAGTGTATTAAACATATTTCTGCTTCGACACATGGCCACGAACATATGGCAAATAAGATTATTGCCAGTTGGGACGTTAGAGAGATGATTTCTTCAGCTTGCCGCTTACTCCCGCTCTTGTTTTTTCCGACAGGTTAATTCTGCTTGACACATTATCAATATGCATCACTGAGGAGATGTCTATAATTTGGAACGGTGCTGTACGCGACGACTAGATGGCATATCGTTTGTCTGTGAAGATGACTATTAAATTACGTGACATCCAGTTGATGCTCACTCGAAGTGCCTGCTATTCTGGTCTCATCGCACTAGCTTAATCACACTCGTCTAGTTATCATAAATTACACACGAAGAACAGGCCGGAATAAAATATATGGAAAGTAAATGAAGTGACTCAGGAGGCTGGACATTGCTGCGCCCTAAAGCAGCCTCTGTTCTTGAATGGTTTATAGCACATTAGAAATTAAATTAATCTGAATGAGTGCCTGTGCATCTCAAGTATACATCACCCAATCAAACGATATGACAACTTCTGGTCTGCTTCACAACTACATTGACCTAATAAAATATATTCAACAACCCATCTATGCAAGGCTGACGTTCTTAAGAAGCCGGTTTACCCTGGTGGGTTTCTTGTCATGTTGTTGCATAAATAAGCTGACTACTTCTGCTTTTATAATACAGTGAATACAGCGTCATACGCTTAGGCGCAGTGTGAACGAAATAGGAGAACTATGAGTGTGCTGCATATCATAGCTGAGAAAGAGCCCAATTACCGGGATGAGCTGGCAGGGTTGTGAAAGACGGCGGGGTGTGGTTCACTCTCACAGTGAAGGCGTAAAGAATGATGAGGCGGAAAATTTTTTCACAGCGTACACCGATACGCTACGAAAAGGCGCGCTCCCAGCGCAATAACCATTATGGGTGTGCGCTTTTCAAATTTAAATGTAACATTCAGATAGAAAGGTTTGAATAGAGATGGCATTCTTGCTATTGGGTTCTTCCTGAGCTTTGTTGTTGTATTAAAGGTAATATGAGTGAAATCGAGCAAATAGCTATGGGATATCGGTGTCCGGTGTATTGTTCCGCTACGTGGTTGCACCCGATTTAGCTATCCGCAGTTTTATGACTTTTGCAAGACTAATAGTCCGGCGTCCGTCTGAGGATCGAACCCAGGCCGTCTGCGTGGTAAGCAGGTGTTCTAACACAGAGTGACGCCTTTTGTTGGAAATGCATTGAAAATAACTAAATCTGCTTAGAAATGCAGTCAATGTAACTCTTGCTTCACAAACACACGCGTCCTGTATACATACGTCACAATACAACATGCCATCATCATCATCATCATCAGCCTGTCTACGCCCACTGCAGGGCAAAGGCCTCTCCCATGTTTCGCCAATCAACCCGGTCCTGTGCTTTCTGCTGCCACGTTATACCTGCAAACTTCTTAATCTCATCTAACCACCTAATTTTCTGTCTCCCCCTCACGCGTTTGCCATCTCTTGGAATCCAGTCAGTTACCCTTAATGACCAGCGGTTATCCTGCCGTAGTCCTACGTGCCCGGCCTATATCCATTTCTTCTTCTTGATTTCAACTATGATATCCTTAACCCCCGTTTGTTCCCTGACCCACTCTGCTCTCTTCCTGTCTATTAAGGTTACACCTATCATTTTCCTTTCCATCGCTCGCTGCGTCGTCCTCAGTTTAAGTTGAACCCTCTTTGTAAGTCTCCAGGTTTCTGCTCCGTAGGTAAGTACCGGTAAGATGCAGCTGTTATATACCTTCCTCTTGAGGGATAGTGGTAGACTACCATTCATGATTTGATAATGCTTGCCGAATGAGCCCCATCCGATCCTTATTCTTCTAGTTATTTCACTCTCATGGTTCGGCTCCGCGGTTACTACCTGTCCTAAGTAGACGTACTCCTTTACAACTTCCAGTGTCTCGCCACCTATTGCAAAGCACTGTTCTCTGCCAAGATTGTTCCACATTACTTAAGTTTTATGCATATTAATTTTCAGACCTACTCTTCTACTTTCCGTATCCAGTTCAGTAATCATAAGCTGTAATTGGTCTCCCGCGTTACTCATCAATGCAATGTCATCAGCGAATCGCAGGTTACTGAGATACTCTCCATTAACTCTTATCCCTAACTCTTCCCAATCTAGGGCCCTGAAAACCTCCTGTAAACACGCGGTGAATAGCATTGGAGAGATCGTGCTTCCCTGCCGTACGCCCTTCTTTATTGGGATTCTGTCGCTTTCTTTATGGAGGACTACAGTGGCTGTGGATCCGCTGTAGATTTCTTCCATTATGTTTATATAGGCTTCGTCGATGCCCTGATTCCGCAGTGCCTGCATGACTGCTGATGTCTCCACTGAATTAAATGCCTTCTCGTAATCTATGAAGGCTATGTATAGGGGTTGATTGTACTCCGCGGATTTCTCTATCACCTTATTGATAGTATGAATATGGTCTCTTGTTGAGAAGCCTGTACGAAATCCTGCCTGGTCCTCTGGTTGATTGAACTCTAATGTCGTATTAATTCTTTTAGCAATTACTTTTGTAAATAGCTTGTAGACAACGGTAATGTCGCCTAAGTATTTTGTGGTACAAGCGTACGTTGCCATCAGACGTCACAGCATGTGAATATCATAGCGACTTCAAGGTTTAAAGCCGGCCACCCATTACAAAAGCCACGCACGTTACTGCGCGTATTCCCTTAACACCATGTAGTGGGTGCATAGCAAGTATGCACTAAGTGGTGCAAGTACGCACTAGGGACAGAATATCCCTATCGCCCTCAACTCTTAAAGGCGAAGCTTAACGGTCTCCCAAATTTTAATCCTGTTATTATGAAGAATTATCATCATCTGCCTCTCATCCATAATTTCTGTGCTCGTCTTGAAAGGCGGCTATGTACAGCAAGATCCGCGTCATGTAAAGGTGACATTTCGAAGACATTAATTTGTACCATGTTCACCCTATCTAGGGTATTCCGCTTTGTTGGTCGGCGAAGAATCAAGTGGGAAGAGTATAAAATTATTAGGGGAGAAGGGTGCCAGATTGGGCTATACTCCATCTCAGAAATTCCTTTCAGCTTCTGTTTCTTCAATAAACACAGTTGGAAGTTAGCGCCAATCCCGTGCTCTTTGTCTGTCCGTGTGTTGCTTTGCGCTACAATTTTTCCTTCATAAGTCATGAACCAACTAGCCCAAGAAAACGTTTTGCTTAGCCATATTCCTTGCAGCACTGCGAAGGTTACAGAGCCCCTAAGCCAAGAGCAAGGGCGATTAGCCGCTCCACATGTATGCATTCGTCGTCTGGTGGGCGTCTCCCTAATGTCTGCTCAAAGGCATAGTGCGAGCGAAACGAACAGACGGCATCGCCGAACAAACAAGAACTGGCTGCACCCTCCTCAGCTGGAGCCCTCCGCTTCGAATATATAAAGTCGTCATCGTGCGCTGTGTGGCCCGCAAATTACAAACTGACGCAAGTATTTGCTTTAGATTAACTTGTTGACGCTTCGATAGCAGTGTATCCGCGATTATATTACGCTAATTCCAAAAGCAATCATCAGACTCTCGGCGTGTTAGACCTTGCAGGCATGACTAAACAGCTTACCTCTCTAATAACGACAAAACGTACCTGACGCTTTTTTTCAGCGTGATATGGCACAAAGCGCTGGCTCACTTCACCATTTATTTGTTGCTGCCAGCGCGGTGGACGAAAAGCAAGCGCATGTCCGGATCGAAGTGGACGGTCGCGTCTGCATGAGCACTGCCATGTTGATTTGTAACCACAGTAACCGGCGGTTACTTATACAGCAATAAAAGGCATACGACATGAATGCTAAAAAATTAACAACCTTATCACGCACTGATGTGATGTAACACGTGCCAAACAAGCGTAAATATTTGAACAGTGCCAATTTAGGGTAGTTATATCTGAAAGTATGTCTTGCTATGCAAGCTTGTGGGTTACTTACACGCCGTTGCCTTGGTAGTGATGCACGGTAGTGGTGAGATGCAGTATAGTTGTACTCCATCTCACAAGAATGTGCTCTTCGACTATCGAATGACCCTTGCGGCATAAAAATCATATATCATCCACAAAGGGCCCAAGTGAACATGGACTAGATTATGAGTGAACTCTGACTAGATTACGAGTGGAATTGCCAAAAGCACATTTTTCATTTCCATGTTTATAATGCGAGACGATACCACATAGAAGAAGGAACACAAGATACGCAAGTACGATTGAAAGCAGTAGTAAGGGTAGCCTGGAAATCTGTTGCGCTGTGAAAACCCATAAACACAAGCCATTTCATGCTATAGTTTCAGAGACAAGAACATGGCAAAAGCATGTTGTTAAGTGCATCCAACATAAACTTAGTGTTCTGGCACTTGATCACCTGTTTAGAACAAAATACTGTGAAGAAATAATAACGTTCGTAATTCAGAACCACAATAAGGGGCTTTACGAGTTTCACATTCACGCTATAGATCTGCATTACAGAATTACTCAAGCTGAAATAAAGTGGGTAGTCAGTGACCACATAGGTAACAATGGCATGGTACCCTATCCGAATGAATGTGAAGTTGTTCCAAGCGCATTTCTTGAACTGTTACAATTTTAATTTTCTTCTATTTGTGCAGAATCGGATGGGGAAATATATTCCCAAAAATATAAGGCATGTATTGGCTCGCGTTTAGCTCCGATTCTCAGCAATAGTTTCTTGCCATGCGTGACAAAAGATTGCAAGGCCATTTAGAAAAACAAGATGCGTGTCGCACTTTCAGATATATTCATAATTATTTTTATTTACCATCTGACAACCTGAAATTTCAACGACTGTTTTTTTTTAAATGTTCACCCCATTTTTTTAAACACCTCCAACAGTTGGTTTTAACACACGAGCCACAGGTTCATGATACTAATAGGATTTTATACCTTTCACTTCACTTCAAGCTTTCCCAAGTGTGCCGGTTTACTAGCCCCGAGCTCAAAAACTCGTCCTTTTGTAAGCTTTAGTCCATCCGAAACTGGTTAAAATAGAGATTATTCAATCTGTTTTAATAATATCTTACAAAAGTGTTGTCAACGCAGCATGACACAAAGCCATAAGGAAGAAGTCAGTCGCCTTAAGAAAGCTCGCCAACTTCCGAGCTTATGGTCCCTAATTGACAGAAACTCAAGGACAACCTTATAACTAGAAATGTCAGTGAGTCAGTCACACTAAGAGAAAAAAATTGTTGTTTCCCTGCCCTACCTTCACCAGGTTTCACACAACCTCAAACGAATTGGATAACATGCGGGTGTGAAAGTCCTCTTTTTAACGCCCAAAGAAGTGGCTTGTACGTGCAAAGAGGTTAATCGTAGGAATGGTGAAGTACGCGGATGTTCACTCAACATATCTAGCCGTTTGTCGAGTGTACAAGTGGCGAAACTTACTCCCTGATTTGTTGTGTGGAAAGCAGTACGTGGGACAAGCTGGACAATGTTTAAATCAAAGATTTTTTTAGCACCACAGCAATGGCCCACGCGTACGTACTTGTGGTTATGTGGCCGAACACTGCAGATATTGCCGACCAGAAGAGAATGACAGGAAACCTTCGGAAAAGATATGCAAAGATTGGAATGTAATAGATAAGCATAGCCGTTTCCTAACAAGAGAAATACATGAGGCACATGGGATAGCAAGATTGCAGGACGTGTGTACAAGCGCACTGTCAGTAGCACTGTCAAGCACATTGACTACAAAATCTTACGCATGTCCGTTTTCAGCCGGTACTAATGCTACATCCGCGCATGGTTCTTTTACGTTTCTTGTAGCCACCAGCGGTATAAAAATCTCACTAGCTTCAATAAAACTGTAGTGGTCAGTTAGCGATCCGCGGGCCTTGTTAAAATACTTATCCCAGCATTGAGATCACGGTTAACTCAATCTAAGCTTTATTCATGAAATAAATATTGCTTTTGTACACGAAGTATACGCATGATAACAAGGCATACGACAAGCTGGTGATCGGAGGCACTCTCGGGAGCTGCTGACGTGACATTCTATATGTTGCCACATCAACTCTACATGTGTTGCCCTTCGTCAGCAAAATATGAAGGGCGCCACATGTAGAGTTAACGTTGCGAGCTCGTCAGGAATGCTCGTCAATGCATGTAGCTCGTCAGCACATGAAGATTTGACGTTGCGAACCCATCAGGAATGCGAAGCAGAGCCTGAAAACAAAGCGCTTCCCGTGCTCAATCTTTGTGACGCATTCATGTTCGTTGGGCTATGTATAGCTATACAGATGTATGTAGTTTTCCTACTCATCTGTCTGCCAAAATATATCACATAATCCTATTATTGCGCTGTTCTGTGTGTCAGCGGCGCATAGCAACACAAGATACGCTCGACCGATTGTCATGCGTACATCCGCTGCGACGTCATTTCATGAAGCTTTTTATGAACAGTCACATTTCGAGTACCACATCGGAATGATGAGAGACCGCAGAAAAGATGATCAACATTGTAGCTTAGCTTAGAACTGAACAGCATATCATTTTATTATGATAGTATTGCTGAATTCAGCATGAATGTCCAGCGCAAGGCCGATTACCACCAATTTTCGATATAGAAAGGAGCAACATCTTGCTGAGCTTACAGATATTCATGAATACAAAGAGCTGTTACATTTTCCAACTCCACTGCATTACTTAGCTGCTCCAGCAAATTTTTCGGAGCAGCTATTATTAAGCGCTACTCGTTCGCCAAGCAGCGATCTTGGAGCAGCAAAAACGCCGATACGACTGAAATCATATTTGCCCCAATTGCCCACAAAATATATCTTTATTTTGTTCTTTTTTGGCATTTACATAAGCATCTAACGTCTACCATACCACTTCTAGATTAAGTCTTATTTCTGTGCGACGAACTTCTGCAGTGACGATTTTCGGCAGGGTCAATAATGAAAAATACCAGGCGTCAAGACTAGCAGGCGGAAGAGCAAGTAGGGTTCTTGCGTGGTCGTGTTGCCTAATGTAAAATATTGTGGCCATGTATAATTAACACTAGAGTGTTAAAAAGCCCGGGTCGCCGAAGGTCTCTTATCGGTGTCGGCGTCGGTGGTTTTGAGAAGAAAAATGGCGTTGTACCTGACGAGACAAAAAGAGATCGATGAAAAATAAGTAATCAGTATGTTCAGTTCGAGTGATAAGCGAACCTAGGACCTCTGCCTGGCAATTCTGTGTTTGCCACAGATCCACCCTTGGTCTCGAAGCTGCTTTAAAAAAAAATGCCCCCACCTCCCCGAAGGGAATCGTGAGGAAATGCGAATGCATTTCGCGCGCGCTTCACTCCATTTATATATGGTGGTTGTGGTTCGAAGAAGGAAAAGGCGCCTAATTTCTGCAGCCCGGTCGGGAGCACGGCGCAGCGCCTGTTTTTTTTTTTTTTAGCGCGGTAGCTCCGTTGAGCTCCCGCTATGCGAGCGCCCTCACGCGCCAGAGCGCGCTCCTCCTCTCCACTTTGCTAGGGGCGAGGATAAGCGCGCGCGCCCGCAGCTTTTGCTATGGGAGAGAGTGAGAGCGGAGAGATAACACCTGCTGGCGCGCGGACACCTCCTCAACCTATCCTCCTCCCCGCGGACAACGCCGGACAACGACGCCTGACATAGCCCGACTAAGAAATGCATTCGCATTTAAAAGACTGGGGCAGCTTCGCACTAGTGATGCCCAGCCCGAAGGAAATGCTGTGCTGGGTGGCCCTATTCATTTCTTTTAAGTTTTGTCATTGTTTTATCCTATTTTTCTTTTTTCTTTGTTCTCGCAATTTTTATGTCGTTTTGTTAGTGCTTATTTATGTTTCCTTGCCTCTCTCAATCTTCCTCTATCAACCTTTTCTTATTCTTTCTTTTCTTTCTCTCTATCTCTTTTTGCTTTAATCTGTACCCTGTGCTTTACTCGCTTCCGTCCTTCTTTCTCTTCCCTTCCCACAATCTCTTCTCCTCACCATCTCCCCCATTCCTTGCTGTACTATACTATACTAGGCTATGCTATGCTCTAATAGCGCGCCTGGATAGCCGAGTGGTTAGGATGCTCGCCTTCGGATTGTTGGTGCGCGCGTTAAATTCTAATCTCGCCAAGAATTTTGTTCTGACGAGAATATTTTAACGACGATAGTCTTCCTTGGGATAATTCAACGCAGAAATTTTGGCCTGTCTGTCTTTCTATCTGTCTGTCTGTCACACGATTCAACCACCCGGCCAGAGTTTAAGCACTTCCTGATCGCCCAGCGATCTTGTACAAGCGGCTGCGTTCATACTTGTGAACCTTGTCAATCAAAAAGCATATGTTACGCATATCTGAGGTGCAACATCAATACATAAGTATTAGGTGGTGTGTTCCATTAATAGAAAATACATAGATACGTAATTCTAAAGACCCTAGTGTTTCTTAGGCAGCGCTGAAAATGCGACGATATGCACGAAAAAGCCTGGCAGTGGCCCTGGGTTCTGCACAAGCTCATGTTTCCGATGCCACTGCCAGATGGCGTCCATATCTCACGCGGCGCCTCCTTTATTTTATCAATGCCAGCCAGATGCGGTCGATTCAACATAGAGGAGGTGCTGTCTGGGACAAGGCAAAACATGGTACGACTGGCAGAAGACTATCGTCTTTCGACGACATTTGCAGCGAAGCACGCAGATACGCGGTCAACTATTTCTCTCTCTTTTTATTACTTTCTTTCATTCTCTCTTTCCCTTTTTTCTTTTTTTTTTTCGTACACGTTGCCTCACCTACGCATCAGAGTTGTCAATCCCACGCCGGACAAATTGGCGAACGTGTTCTGACAGCGACGCAGAAGATGAAGAGAACAAATGGAATGCCTGCCTGTTCATGGTGATGATCATTCCTGTTCTCGCGTCACGGACCAATATTCGGCTTAAGCAGATTCGCTGTTAAAGAAAGGCTATGCATGCCTGATACAGTGCGAGCAGACCCGTGAATTCATGTAATAAAGCGCGACAGAATGGTAGAATTCCGCTAAATATCGGTGTAGTGAAAAGAGTGGGCTATTTAAACGCCCACACTTTACAAAGCGCATCATTGATCATCACGCAAAGCAACAGCGTCAACTATACAAGTAGCTGTGCGTAATGTTTTAGGAACGCATCGTGGGTACTTGGTTATTTCGCGATATGATGAATTATGGCGCAGGGGCACTTCGTAACAGCATTTGCAGCAGGGGTGCATGCAAGGTGATTTTCATACGTCCATACGTCCGGGTCGCCCAGTGTCCGCTTTGAAGCAAAGCCTCACTAGCGAATGATACGACTATGGGAACAGGGCACAATAAAGAGATCGCGTTGTACTCTCGAAGTTGACGCTCAATCTTGCTGCAGTTTTTGCGTATGTGTTTCAATTAGGAGTAACGCTTGCGTATTTTGTGTAGCGTCCTGGATTGAAGTTTTTGCGAAATTGATTGTGTAAACGCTCTGTGAAATTGAATTATCAGTGTAGCAGGCGTAACAACACAAAATACAAAGAGCGTACTTAAACCCATTGTCAGTAACGTCGTTTTTGTTTATAAAATGCTAATTAAAGCAAAAATCGTCAAATAATATGCTTCAGACAGGTTGTCAGTCCTTTTATTCCTTGAATCTATTTTCCCCATGCACAAATAAGGCGCGCAGTGTGTATGTGGAATGTAACCTTGGCTCAGACATACACTGTATGGTAACTATGGCAGTGACAATGCCAATGCCAGGTTGATAATCAATCACTCACCAGGAGATCTTTGTCGACCCAACTGTTTGATGGTATGCCTACATTACAATTCTCATTGCGCTGGTACGAATATAGAGAACAAATTTTCTGCTTAGAAAAATTTCGTGTCTTCATTAGCCGTCAATCATTCGAACGTTTACGTTCATTTCAGTACCCCAAATAGGCATATAACTGACTGATTTCGCACCGCCTATATCATTTCACCTTCCCTGCGAAATGATAACTCCTCTGCTTGAACTGATTTCGTATCATTTGCACTACTACCTGCGTTACTGGCAGCGCTGAAAAAAGGCGTAAGTTTAATTAGAATTCCCCAATGCATAATGGTGCAGTATGAGTGTTATAGTACAAAAAGCAGAAAGTGACTGCTGCTGATTTTTAAATGCGAAGCATTTTTAGCGAAATGCAGGTACCTTGGGCGCTTTTATCTATCTATCTATCTATCTATCTATCTATCTATCTATCTATCTATCTATCTATCTATCTATCTATCTATCTATCTATCTATCTATCTATCTATCTATCTAGCTATCTATCTATCTATTCACCTACGTGTGCATGCCTTCGTGATCGCCTCTCTAACTTGATGTCGACCAAAACTAGTATAGGAGGGTAAGAGAGTTTGAGGAAAATCTCTGTCTGGTCATGACATGAATAACGTGAGGAACCTGTTGCGTACATCGACAAACGCTTTCTTCCAGACACGCGCGGCACATACCCGTATATTACGGGCCGCGGGTATGCCACAGGCGAATGACAGCTGATATCTACCACGAAACGCCGAGGACAGACATTAGGAACCTTAATGTGACAGCATTAAGATAAACGGACATGGCAGGCGTAGATGCAACGCATGAAAAGCGTTCCGCGTGGCAGTCGGGTATTCGACCACAGAGCCATCCCACCTCTGGAAACTGCTATGGAAAAAGACACTATAGACGCGTAAGGCCGGTGCATCTTCAGTTGTGGTCGCAGTGCTCGCTATCAAATTTTGTAACAAAAAAATATACATTGCATATGTAAGCCTGTGACACAGATGTCATGCCGGGTTTGCGTCGATTGCGGTTATGATATTAACTACACTTTTATAGCAGTCTAATAAGCATTACAATTGTTTTCCTGTGATTTAGCGATCTATAGTCAAGCATTTCTCAAGCCCGGGACAATACGGTAACGAAAGTTACGTGTGATATCCACATCGCCACACTGTAAAGCGCACTTCGTTTCTATAATACTGATGTCTTTGTTTTAATGTGAGTGCTGAGATTATGTCAGACCATTGGTTACCCAGTGTAGGCACCAGTAGGCGCCAGTGTAGCGGACGTTTCTGGTATGCCCACGATGTGGAAGCAATTACTGCACTTAACGTCGATCCACCTCGTATTACTTGCCTCAAAGCAAAACAATGCAGCAATGACTATTACTCACTGGCTGCTACGCATTACACCGATATACATGAGGCGTGCGATCTGCCGATTTTTTTTTCTTTTGTTTGATAACATCACGCCAGCAATTATAATGATGAGTGGTTCGCCACCCGGACGCGCATCCGCAGTGAAGGGTAGTATCCCCCCCAGAACATGTCCGACGCGGTGGTGCAGCGGTTAAGGTGCTCGACTGATGACCCGAAGGTCACGTTTGATCCCGGAGGTGGCGGTCGCATTTCGATGGAGGCGAACTGATAGAGGCCCGTGTACTGTGGGATGTCAGTGCACGTTAATGACCACCACATGGACAAAATTTCCGGAGCCCTCCACTACGACGTCCTTCATAATCATATCGAGGTTTTGGGACGTTAAACTCTAGATATTATTATTATCAGAAGATGAACATCACTTTCAGTGAACGTCGGTTTAAATAGCGAGATATAGTAAGTAGTTTTACTTTGTAGAAACAAGAGTCAACAGCTGTGTAAATATCAAGTTGGCTGAGCAGGGTCACTATGTGAATTGGAATAATAACTCAGATAGGCGCAGTAATACTTTCGTACGCCATGATTGCTGATATCATTGATGACAGTGCGTCTGCAAAGGAAATAATGAAGTAAATGGAGGGTTCAAAATGAGACTGCAGTGGCACTTTGCGCGCTTGCGCGCTGACAGAGCATGTTATCTGCGCAAGGTATGTGAAATTAATTCGAACGATCAGGATAAAAATATCACTTTCAATTTATGTCCCAATTTCGGAAAAACCAGACCCCACCGATTCCCTTATGCATTTATCTACGACTTTTCGAAGGCATGTTAGTTATTGCTCCGTTTATTATTCTTGTGTTATTGTAACACGTAAGTGTTTGATGGCAGGGTCCACCAACACTTCCCTGACATATTTCATTCATTAAAGTACCTCACTTAAATGCTAATGACAACAAAATCCAGAAGAAATGATTTAGTTGCTTTGGATGATCTGGGAGTCGAACCCACAACTTCTTGATCCATGACGATATATGTCTGGCGCTCTACCCAGTGCACTACCGACACTCATGCATGCGTTTCACAAACACTCTTTATATCTCTGACACCTTCTCTCTTTCACAGTTACCTAGGTTGGCGGGGAGAGGGGAAGGCAGGGCTTTGCGGCCTCCTGGTATCGGTAAAATGAAGTGCTGCATCATGACACTAATGAGCGTGACAGTAAGCGTTTGAGTAGTTGTAGCTTTTGGTGCAGCAGAGAGCGAAATGCCTTGCCACGTTCACGGCTGAAGCTGTCAACTATGCTTCTTGCGTTTGCGAAGCGGTGTGTGGTATATGCAACAGCAATAGCGTAGGTTACCTATTACTGTCTTCTAAAGTGACGACCTTCTGATTCTGTGCCTACCGAGCACGAATTTCATGTACTTGCTGATGCCTTCTTTGCGCTGGATTCAGCATATGCTATCTCCAGGTGTATGCCACTACTTCAGACACCACAAGCGTTATATCATGGTCGTTGGCATCACTCGTCGGGATGAATATGTGTGCATGAACGGCAAATGGCGCTATAGATGACAAATTCCATAAAACATCATGCAAGCTATCATTTACCAATGTGCAATAAACAACCAACTGTTCTCTTGCCAACACATCGTTCAATTATTATACCCCCCTGCTTGTACTGGGGCATAAACCACATTTATTTTCACTTGACTGTGTTGATCATTTCCCCTCCCTGAAACTTTGTACAGTTCATGTGGCGTTCCAACGCGTCTTGGATTGGTACACCTATAAACAAGCGATGATCTCACATAAGTTATGCCGTCATATGTCATGATGACGTCACAAACATTGATGAACTGTGCCTTCATGACGACTTCTCATCTCTTATGACTGATTCCGATATCTCGTATGACGTTCTCCCATGTTTCGCACCACGTGCATTACTCCCGATGGCAACTTTTCGTTAGGATCGAAACATATGAGTACAAGGCCTTACAATCCGTTTGTGGTCAGCCCGTTCACAAAATCTGTTCCCGGCGATATTTTCCTCTCGATCGCCGACTCAACTCAACTAAACTAGCATTCTATATATTGCGGATGCAGCGGGAGATTCAGGAACCTAACGGCGAATGTTTAACGATCAATGTGTCTTTGATGAACAACTATATCGCCCTCCCTATGTTCAGTACTGCATCAGGTCAAACTTGCGTTGCCGTCAGCATTTGGAGTATTCAAGGAGAGCTGCAGAAGATGCAGTGTTGAAAAAAAGTGGAATTTTTTTAAGTTATACGGACAAGGATACTGACTTGGTGCCTGCCGCGTTCCAGCGGCCCCAGTAAGGTGGAAACGTGGTGCACCTTGGAAGCGAGCCTGCTGTGGCAGCATCATTGGATCTTCGCGTCTGTCTGGCAGACCTCAATTTGGAACCACGTGGACTATTTTTGCGGGCGCTCTCTGGCGTTTAGTCCCCTGCCTCCATGCGCCGTAGCCGCTATAGGAGCCGGCAGAGAAAACATCAACTTCTGCGAGCCCGGGAGTCTGACTGTGTTAGTGCTGCCGACGGAAGCAGTTCAATGAATGAAGAAAGAACGCATATGCGCCACAACAGCTGAGAAAAGCCAGCGAACAAACAGGACAAGGAGGCAGAAGAAGGCGCAGTCATTCACATACCATCGCCGAATGTGCCTGAATGTGTCTTCTGCGTTTTTGTCCTGATTTTTCACTGGTTTTTCTCGCATGCAAACATGAACCAACCACCCTAGTTTTTGCGCTTCCAAAGCATATATGCCTCTGAAGCAGAGAGCGGAAGGTTAGGCTTACATTAGATGTGGTCATTCATTGTTATTACACAACGGTGCCATCTACCAGTTAAAATGGGCCTGCTGAATTAATAGTCTTTTCTGACCAACTGTAGAATATAAGAATGCGCTTTTGTGTCTTTTCGAAGATGAAGGTAATAATGATGTGATGCATTTTCAACTAACCTACCTTGAGCCGTTGTCGACGTAAGGCTTACTGAGCTGAGATATATTTCACGTATCAAACACCACGGCATTACATCTGCTGTGTCCTATTTACAACTGAATAAAAATGTCGAATGTAGAAGTTTACTTGTGCGTATGTAATGTTGAAGCACGATTTACAGCTAGGCAATACGCCGAGTCGAGAAAGTCGCTTTCGCTTTCATGAACAATATTTCATTAAATAAGCGTCTGATTTCGACTTTCATTGTCTTCGTAATGTCCTTTCAAGTTACCAAGGTTGTTGCTAACGCATTGCTTGCTTAGAACTTGCCGCGAAACTGGGAGTTTTTTTGTTTTTTCAGGTGACGAACTAATATGCAGGTTCCTCGAGCGAGCATTATTTTGTTTCTAGTTTCATTTTGTCTTCTGTCAACGTTGTACCAAGGACCAACGTGCGTGCTTGCAGGAAAGGGCCCTGGACGTGCGTATTTCTTTTCAAGCTTGCTCCAAAATCCTAGACTAAAGCAATGCTAGGAAACGAAATTACAAATGTGTGTAGATTCAAACACTTCATAAAATAGCCGGCTCAAGCAGTGACTAGGTGTTCCACATATCCAACTTAACTTTTTATGTAATGCATAGCAGAAGTCAAAAATATCACACAGGGCAACCATGCAATACTTATATTTAAGCTCAAATGCTGATCCTGATATTATTGCAGTGCATTTCCCACACTAAAGAACCATACAAGCTTTTCAGTCCACTACTATTGGCGCTTTATTTTGAAAATGGCAGCATAGGAAGCCTGTCATGCCACATATGGTATATGAGCATTCCATATTTTTTAAATGTAGAAGATAGAAATGGTGGAACCAACGTCTTGTGCTGATGCATTTTAGATTACTAACAGAAAACTAATACACACAAAACAACAAGCTGGCGATTAGATCAAAAGAACAACATTGACAACAAGTTGGTTTTAGTCGAAACCCAACACGTGATTGAACATCTTCCTTAACAACGACCTGAAACCACTACACCCATGTCGCAATGTCCACGTAAGGAACAGTGCATATGAAACAGGAAACTGCAGGCGATTTCTGTGCACATGTTGCCTACAAATTTCTATAAAAAGCTCTCAATTGCGATGAAATGGTCGAATGCTTTCGTGGTAAAGAAATTACGATGCACGCAAAATTATTATTTATGGTCGACTTATTTTGCTCTTGTATCAGGGCCAGGATTTGATCCACTTTTCTTCTATCGGGGAAACTCTGGTGGCGCAAGGCCGCCGAGAAGACCTCCACCTCTTTCTACAATATACGAAGAGGGTACGTTTCTCTATTTTCATGGCTTCCGGCCTAACTCTAATGATTAGATGTATGTTGATGACCAGTCACAAATTCTGAGTCACAGGTACTACAACCTGGGCCGCTGAGTGCGAAGCGCTTTAGTGGCCTAGGCTGTAGTACCTGTATGCTGTCATCGTATGATGTCGTTGTCATCTCATGTCACTTGGCGTCACGCATGCAAAACCAAGTACAGCACGGCCACGTATAGCAAGGGTGCGGAAAAGAGAAGTCAGGGTAAGGTGGAATGATGTGAGTTGAGAAGGGGAAACGGAGAAAGGAGGTGGGGTCAGGTAGAGAGAATGGTGTCCTCTTACGTCGTCACTTGGCGTCACACAGGTAAAATCATGTATAGCGTAGCCATGCGTAACAAGCGGCTGGGATAAGGAAGTGATGGTAAGGGGAAGTGATGTGAGGGCGAAAAAAACGAAATGAGGAGGGAAAGACTAAAGGATAAAGTATTGTTCTATGGCGTCACGCAGGCAAGCCATCTATAGCTTAGCCATGTAGGTATGGTATAGGAAGGGTGTGGAAAGAAAACTTAGGGTGAGGAGGAGGCAAAGAAGGAGGCAGTAAGGTGAAGAATAGGATAGCCATGTATGAAGCCATCCCGGCAAAACGATTTAAAGCATAGCCACGCATAGTACTGTATAGTGAGATTACCGGAAAGGGAAGTGCAGGTGGAAATGTGAAATTTGAGCAGAGAAACGAGGATGTAAGAGGATAAAGCATAGAATGACCATGTATGGCGTCACGCAGAAAACAACCATGTATAGCGTAGCCATGTATAGTAAAGTATGGTAAGAAGGCGGGAATAAGTAGTGAAGGTGAGGAGGATAAGGGTGAGGAGGGGCAGGATAAAGAAAGTTTAAGAGGGGACAAGGTAAATCATATTCATCATGAAAACATGGCAGAACCACCATAGTATAGGAATCTATGTTCGGTGTAGCATAGAAAAGGGAGGAAAACGAACGTGATGGTGAGTAGGGAGTGATGTAAGGGTGAGGCGGAGGGGAAGGACAAGGGGACGGTAGATCACAGCATAGCGGTGTATAGAACAGTAAAGCGAAAAAGCAGGCAATGGAATTGAGGGTGAGGAGGACAGACGTATTGGTGAGACGGGGGGAAAGGAGGAGGCGGACGGTAAAGGAAATATTATATTATAGTTGTGTATAGTATAGTAAATCAAGGAGCTGGAAAAGGAAATCAACGCCGAGGAGAGATGTAGCTTGAGGAGGAAGGAAAGGAGTAGGGTTCAGCATTGCATAGTCGTATGTATTACAGTAAGGTAAGGGGTGGAAAAGGGAGTAGAGGGTAATTTCGACTTATATAAGAGTGAGGACGAGGCAAGGATAAATAATTGCATAGCCACGTGTAGTAAATAATAGCAATGTGGTGGGAAAGGGAAGTTGTATCCCTCGATGTCTGGATGGCCCGTGGACGGTTTTTATTGTCTCAAAGAAGGAAATATTAGAAAGACAAACCGTTTTTCATGATCGGCGATATCCCCTTCAGTGGCCGCGTGCACAATTGTACACATAAACTTCGGAGGCACGTCACGCATCGCGTGTTTTTAGGAGCGAAGCTCCTTAGGCCGGCAACCCGCCGTAGCCGTTGAAGCTCCCTGGCATGGTGCCAGCTGTGGCATCTCCCCCTCACGAGGGAGGATAAATGAGCTTTATGAGCGCTGGAACGCCGATGGCGTCTGCCGATGCGCAAAGCGCGAGCATACGAACGCGTGCGAAACGGAGGCAGATTAGTCTGCCTCTCCCTCTTTCTTCGACTCTGCCCTCTCCCCTCCAACCGGCGAACGCGCTAAACCATCGCTTCACCTTGTCGTCAGCCCAGTGGTTGGTCCGTTACATGGACAATGAAACGCCGCGTGCGTCCCATTTCTTAAGAGCTTCGCTCATCTGTTGTATTCGTACACGGAACAACTGCTAGTTTTTCTAATGGCTCGAAACGCAGTGTGCACATTCGTGGAGGGCTTCTTTAGTGGATAACTAGTGGTTGTTTAACTTCGTTGTGCTGCGTATTGCTGTACATGATCACTTTGCTAGAGACACTACCATGTTCGACGATCGTTAAACGGGCCGTGTTCCGGGACCACCGTCAGGAGTATTTTTTTTTTGCTTGAAATGAATACAACCAAAAAACAAACTGTGCATGCACCTATCGCCAAATATTTGGTTGTTTTTATGGAAGTATTGAACCTGACTGCTTGCAAAATGATTATATACTTATTCGTTGCTTCAATTTCTGTCTTGGAATGTAATAGTGAGTGACTTTGAATTATGCCATGCGAATTTGGCGGATTTGCAGATAGTGCGTCATAACTCGCGCCTGAATGGCATATTATAGCAGCACACAAATACCTCTTCTGCACTCGTCTGATAGAACAAGGATTGAAAAGACCTGCTCATCGCCGCAGGAATACTCTAGATAACAATGCTTACCTTTCGTTTCGATAAAAGTGACGTCTCTATTGCAATAAAAATGCCTATGTCCCGTTGGGCAGCTACCGTTTAGGCACCGCTGTAGTCAACCCAATAAATTCACAATACTCCAATTCCAGAATAGCGCCAATCTACCTCGTCAATTGGCGGGAGAAGCAGGCGTGTGCCCCACGTTAACTCAGTCGGACATACTCGTCCCTGATTGATGTGCTGACGTATAAGCAATCAAATTTTTGACAATAATGGCAGCCAAAGTATCCTGGTATAGCAGTTCTAGAACTACTCATTCCCCAGACAATCTCATTCGTCTAGTTGGTGATTACTGATCGTTGTACTTCGCAAATTTGGTATATGGGGTGTGGAGTGCATATAGCTCAAATATGCCCTTGAAACGCCGCGGACCAAATGCAAGTCGATGGGAGAAGCACTTCATGGCTTCATTGTAAATTTTGCATATACTCCAACGCTTAAATTTTTTTTTTACTAGACCAATGCGAGGTGGGGGGAAGGCCGCTGCCGAGAGACTTCACCCCTCTGCTCATGGAGAACACTAAGCACGTCTATGAATGGCAATGACATAAAATGGAACCACTGTATGCTTAGGAGCGTCTTTCATAGCGATTATTGGCACAGATATATTTTCAAAAGCGAAGTTCTTCAGCAAATCGTTCCTTGTTTACCCCTTACCCAAAAAGCCGATCATCATAAACGAGTATGCGCCACATGATTTGTGAAAATCCCTATACTCACCGCTGGTCCACTAAACATGAAGGCAACAGTTAGCCCAAAAAGTGGCTACGATGCCACGACGGTGAGCCGCAGACCCCGAGTACGTACAACGAGGGAACCCTAGGGAACGGGAAACGCGACGATCTATGAGAAGTACGAACTCTTGGTTTCAGCATGACGTTCTGTCTCTGCAGTTTGTGCAGCCATGTCCTGTCTGTGACTGTCTGGGTTAACTAGACGCTCTCTGCACAGAGAATCAATGTAGAAACAACCTAGCATCACCTAGCTAAAGTCAAGCAATCAATAAGAATTGATGTAAAACTGCATCACCTAGTTAAGGACTACAAGCAACGTAGAATGAAAGACATTAGCCTTCAGCCTCTTCCGGTTTCCCTGTTTGAAGCCTTGAGCGTCATAGTGCAAGTTTCGCCATTTCATACTTTCGGACCAGGGACATTGACGACACACTTTAGATGCGTGGAGAAGGTCGTTCTTTTAGCTGATTCTACTTAACAACAGCGCATAAGGGCAGTCATACGGAAGTGTGTTTGGAAATATTTAGCTTTCGTGTTGCAGATGGCCGAAAAATAATTGGTCAAGTGCAGCTTCAACGCTTTCGAAACAGAAGACAGATGAGCGGTCACATGACAGTGGACGCGCTTCCGTTTTCTTTTCTGTGTTTAAGACGGGGATGGTAGAACTATCTTCCTGAGCTGTTAATAAAAATTGTAATAGTTTGCATACAGTAGGTAAGCGTGATGATAGGTTACCCTTAATAACGCCTGATCTTGTATCCCAGACCAATTGTTGAAAACGGATGTGGAAGCTAGATTGAAAAATAATTCGGACTTCGCGTTCATCTGCGATAGTCCACTGTGTTATCAAGATGCATTTTGGTTTTTTACACACCTGTGAATGATATGAATATGTCTCACTCAAATTCGTATAAGTCATAGACACTGAGCTCGGTCTTGTACCAAACTGTTTTCCCAATTATGCTCTACGAGCTGAAAGGCTACTTCATATCAAAACAGCGCTAAAAACGGAGGACAAGAGAAAGAAGGACACAGACGGGGTGCTGCGTCTGTGTCCTTCTTTCTCTTGTCCTCCGTTTTTAGCGCTGTTTTTGATATGAAGTATGTCGTACCAACTTGCCAAAGCAACCACTTTAGCTGAAAGGCTAACCATAGCTACCGGTACAAATCTATTCTGCCTCAAGGTAAATAGCGTCTGCAAGTTTGATCCGTATATATGCTACAGACAAAATAAGTTTCTGCATATGTTGCCAAATCGCCGCGGCATCACTGGTAACGAGCATGCCGACGACGCAGCTAAGACTGCTCACGCAAATGGCGAGATGGAACCTATTCCACTATCAAGAAGCGACGCAGAAGCAAATAATAATATGTTCGCGCATGATGTCGCAAGGTCTACGTGGAACACGCCCAGGTTTTCTCCACACCCGTCTTCACAGCTTGGATCCGTGTCTACAACTTCTTATTCCATCTGTCCTAACCAAATCTGAGACGACTGTTATCTGCCGCATGTGGCTTGGGATGTCTTTTACGAACGCCTTTGCCTGCCGCATCGGATGGGCAGGCAGTGCTGCATGTGAACATTGCGGCACTGATGAAACCATTGACCATGTTTTATGTCAGTGCCATCAGTACAGCTCTCCGAGACAGCCCCTCGCAGCAGTGTTTGCACGCCTCGACCACCGGCCGCATTCTGCGAAATCAACCTTGGAATGGCGGAAAGATCGAGCTTCACGCGAGAAAGCGAAGAAGGCGCTGTTGAAGTTCCTGCGAGCAGGGGCGTAGCCAGAAATTTTTTTCGGGGGGGGGGGGGGGGGTGGGGGGGGCACCTGGTTGATTTCAGGGAGGGCACCTCATTGAAATGGTCATTTTTCGCTCTGTATGCAATGGCGAAAAAAAAATTCGGGGGGGGGGGGGGCACGTGCCCGGTGTGCCACCCCCTGGCTACGCCACTGCCTGCGAGCGACCCGCCTGGTTGAACGCTTGTGAAACTCCCGTGTGTGTGTGCTTCTGCTTCCCTCCCTGCTTACCTCATTCCTCTCTTCCTTACTTTTATGTCTCCCCTTACCCTTTCCCCCAGTGTAGGGTAGCCAACCAGATACTTATTTCCGGATAACCTCCCTGCCTTTTCGCATCCCATCTCTCTCTCTCTCTCTCTGTCTACCTAGCATCATGGGACACGTCTATGGAAACCTAGCTGAGCCACTGTACGCGACAAGAAGCTTCTGCAGTCCTCACCTTGGGATCAATGCGAACACACATGAACAGACAAAAAGTAACCTGAAAATATATTGCCACGTGCGTTTCTTATTTTCACTTCGCTCTTCTATTCGGCTTTCGCCCTCGAAGGCGGTCAGCAATGCTCAGCGCAAACCGCGCCTCATTGTTCTAGAAGCTTCGCGATCATTGTAGATCGTTTTGTTAAGATTGCGCGCAAGACGCGAACACTCGAGCTTATTCCAGAGCTTGCACGACAACCAGTGATAAGACTGGAATATTCTATGGCACGCGTATAAATTCCGACACGCTTCACCGCTTGTCAGTTGATCGACGGCCGACGCTCTGTTCGCCGCTATCAGTGCCAGCGTGTATTGCTGTAATCTGACTTTCTGTTTACCGGCCACAAGTACGGCCTAATAAACAGTTTCATCTTGAACATACTGACTGCTGCTTGGGTCAACTTCATGACCACGTGACAATATCACTTAGACAAAAGCAGAACAGCATGTGAATGAACGGAGGTGGTGTAACGCGTTGCAGTTAATAAATAGTATGATGTACTAGGTTTTCCTAAATTAATCTCGATTGTGGGCTCATTTTTTTTCTGATAGTCACGCCACAAGGAAGTCCGACAGGAGCTGGTGCGCAAGGAAGAAGAACTCCTCCTGGAGACGGAACCCCACCTCTTACACACTTCCGTTTTCAGGGTACGTACGCTGCTGCTTTCGAGACTTGTATAATAATAAAAATAATAGTAGTATCCACGCATGCTCAGTCCGAAATCCTAGTAATGTCAAGTACTGCACACCTCAAAACTGAACGGCCGTGATGCAAGGTGTTTAAGGACATTGGGTTAGGCATAAAATAACGAGAGGGTAGAAAATGCAAAATATATGTGAGGGTATATCATTTATTCAATAGAATACCAGAAGCAGGTATATATGCTAACGTCATACATTCCTCTGCATCAATAAAAAGGGAAATAATCATGGTAAAAGTGAAAAAAAAAGAGCACGCACGCACTTCGTCTCCGGGTGTTTCCACAAAATAATAAATGCGAAGCAGTTCTTTGGGTACTGCACGTAATTTTAGCGTGTCTATCTATCTATCTATCTATCTATCTATCTATCTATCTATCTATCTATCTATCTATCTATCTATCTATCTATCTATCTATCTATCTATCTATCTAGCCGCCTACGTCTGGGTGCTCTCGTAAACTGGGGTAAACCAAAATTAGTATGGGAGGGTAAGATGGTTTGACGCATATGACTCCCTTGTCATGACATGAATAATGCGATAATCCCGTCACGTACCCCCTCTTGCCACAGGTGTGCGGGTATGTGCCAGAGGTGACTGAAAATTTATATCGACCGAGGAACGGCGAGAGGAAACATCTGTAATTGAAATGCGAGAGCGTTAAGAAAAAAATACCCCCCCCTCCCCGAAGGGAAATCGTTAGGAAATGCGAATGCATTTCGCGCGCGCTTCACTCCATTTATATATAGTGGTTGTGGTTCGAAAAAGGAAAAGGCGCCTCATTTCTGCAGCCCGGTCGGGAGCACGGCGCAGCGCCTGTTCTTTTTTCTTTTTTTTTACTTTTTTTTTGCTTTTTTTCTTCTTTTTTTACTTCTTTTTTTCTTTTTATTACTTTTTTTTTGTTTTTCTTTCTTTTTTTTCTTTTTTTTTATATATATACATGCGAGTGAGCGGACCGGACAGTGGGGCGCAGGGAGGAGAGAGAGCGAACGGCGAGAGAAGGAGCGGCGAAGCACTGCACCTACCCTCTCCTACACTCTCTCCACACACGCGGGAGCTCCGCGGAGCTCCCGCGATGCGAGCGCCCTCACACACCAGAGCGCGCTCCTCCTCTCCACTCACTCTCCGCTACTCCGCCCGCACCACCTGCTGCGGTTGCTAGGGGCGAGGATAAGCGCGCGCGACCGCAGCTGTTGCTATGGGAGAGGGAGTGAGAGCGGAGAGATGCGGACACCGACGGACGTCTTACATAGCCCGACTAAGAAATGCTTTCGCATTTAAAAAAAAAACTTCCCCATCTCCCGCTAAAGGGGACCATGTGTGGATGCGAAGCAGCGGGGTTGAGCGAGAGAAACGTCGCCGTCTCGTTTCGCGGCAGCGGCCCGGGCGTTCATCGCGGCGCTACACAGGAGAGTGAATGAGGCGCGCTCCGTCATTTTCATACCGCGGAACTAAAGTGCGCCCCCCAGCGGAGTATGCAGCTTTGGCACCACCTGTCGTGCGCGCCGCTCCGTAGACGATTCCTAGAGAACGGGGGGAACCATAGGAGGGGAGAGAGAGGGGGACGCGCATGCGCTGTGGGGGGTGTGGGACGCGTGAACCGCTCCGTAGAGTAGAGGATTCCTAGAGGACAGAAAGCAGGTGTTGTAGGAGAGAGGCGGAGAGGACGCGCATGCGCTGTGGGGATGGGGGCTCCGTAGAGTAAAGGATTCCCAGAGTAGAGAAAGAGAGTGAGCGTAGGAGAGAGGGGAGAGGACGCGCGTGCTCTGTGGGGATGTCGGACGCGGGCGCCGCTCCGTAGAGTAGAGCATTCCTAGAGTAGAGAAAGGGGGTGAGCGTAGGAGAAAGAGGGAGAGGACGCGCATGCGCTGTGGGGATGTCGGACGCCGCTCCGTAGAGTAGAGGATTCCTAGAGTAGAGAAAGGGGAGAGCGTAGGAGAGAGAGGGAGAGAACGCGCATGCGCTGTGGGGATGTGGGACGCGGGCGCCGCTCCGTAGAGTAGAGGATGCCTAGAGTAGAGAAAGGGGGGTGAGCGTAAGAGAGAAGAGAGAGAGGGGGGAGGGGACGCGCATGCGCTGTGGTGGTGTGGGACGCGGGAAGGAGGGACGGATTTATAATAATAAGCGACTCACACCACTGGGACAAGACATACGAATTGTGAGAACAATATAGTAAATTCGGTTGCTTTTTTCATTCATGTGTTCCTGACACAATATACTTCGAATTACTCAGTAACACTCGTATCTATTTATGCAATTATTTATTTATTTATTTAGTACCACTGACTTATGTTGAAGCGGGGTGGTCAATAGAAGGACCAAAAAGAAAGACCGATATAACAACAACAAGAAACTCTGATTAACATTATTTAGCCACCTGATAATTTTTTGTAATAATATCAATTCCCAAGGCACGTGGAATCTGCCGAATTTTTTTACATGGTGCTTTCACAGACTGAAGCAAGAGGGCATCCTTACGTTATACAATTTGCTGGACGCAAGGTTAATTAAAATACAGCGCATGAAAGGTACCATTTAAAAGGAATAAAGTCTAAAGGTTGAGGAGAAAGTAATGCATGTGAATAAGAATTAAAAGGGTCTACAAACTAAGATACTATTATAAGGTTTTACATACTTAGGCAAATTTCTAGCAAGTACACAATAGGCTTGTTTGTGTCCTTTCCTCATCTCCTCGACTATCGTGTGCGTGCTTGAAAGTTCCCATAATGAATTCATACCAACTCGCCCAGTTTTTTTTTTTTTTTTACATTTACACTTGGTCTGAGTCAGTCGGGTTGCGAAGACGTCTGCAGATGATCGCTTTATCTTGCAAAGTGGGCTGATACTAATACCCTTGTTACATAGGCAGCCTAAGTCGAGGTTAACGTAAACCATGGTTACGTGCAACTGCGGTTCGCTTGCGTTGCAGGGTACGAGAAACAACGCTTATGACGCTAACCGCGGTTGTAAGTTAACCGACAAAATGGCGGCGTCCATGGACGATGGGTTAGCCGCCTTGACCGAGGAAGCTTCTTGTCTGTGTAAAATCAACAAACCATGTTTGGCGTTAACCGCCGTTCAACGCGGTTAAGCGGGGTTGACCGTAACCGCAGTTAACTTGCCTGTGTAACGGAGGTATAACTGTCTGAATATGGAAATGTCACGTTCATGAACGATTGATTCGAGAACGGAGTTCCATTCTTTTACAGCACGAGGTGTAAATGACTTTGTTAACGCGCTTGTAGAGCCGGTTATACGCTGTATACTTATAGACTTGAGAAACTAATGAGATGCTCGTACAAGTGGGACTATAAGTGAGGTACCAAGGTCAGTACGATTGCAAATTCGCACGATTCTTATGCAAGCGAAAGCCATTTTTATTCTCCTCAGCCCATGTACTGTTCCTCAGCCTCCCTTTTCCTAAAGCTTTATGCACTTAGCGAGGTTGTGGACTGGCTCCAGAACCGAAGGCATTCCAATCTTGTTGCACCTCATCATTTTTTTTTCTTTTCTCAATCGTTGTATTGATCCTTCCCGCCCCCTACGGAAACTTTCTGCCTTTAACTTGCTTTTGTACAGCCTCCGAGATGGGTGGCATTGCAAGTTATCTCCACCTCAACTTTTTTGGAGCATCCTCCGTGATCGGCCCACGTATGACCATGCGACGGCGTCATGTCATCAGGCGTTTAGATGCGAAGCAGCTATTTGACTCACGTGTGTAACGCCGTACGTTACGTAAGTCCGTACGAATGCGCCGCCACGCGTTCCCCTCGCCATAGGTGTTGGAGCGTTGCCAAGTAGGTCACGCTCCCCTCGCACGCTTCCCTAGCAGGTGCGCGCTCACGTCAGTCTCTCCCTCACCCGCAGCATGCTCGCGGCAGCGCCCGCAGCTGCCGGCTGCTCCGCCCGCTCGCAACACCTCTGAACGTGTCACTTCTATCTCGCTTCACCCTCTCCACCGCCCTCAACGCTCGACCGCACGTCGAGTGGAAACACTCTTTCGGCTCGTTTATCTGCAGGCACTGCGCCGTGCTCCCGACCGGGCTGCAGAAATTAGGCGCCTTTTCCTTCTTCCAACCTCAACCACCACCGTTTATCTGCGATGACGCCCGTTTCAACCGGGTCAACGCCGTGCGAACCGCTGCTGCTTCGCATCCCATCAGGGTTCCCTTCAGGGAGATGGTCCAATTTTTATGTGATGTCAAGTTACGGGAAGTTACGATGACCCTGTAGCGGTGTCGTTATGAAGCCACAGATGTTGGCAATCTATGGCGTAACCCTATGGCGACGTCACACGATGAATGTTTTGCATCACTCTTGTTAACACCGCTGACGCCAACGGTTGTTTTTAGCATAGAATGAGCCATATAAAGCTTTCGCCTTGTTACATATAAACACACAGCGCTAGCCGCGATATTGTTTTACATTGAGCTAACGACCCGATAATGATGGCTGATTCGATGACATTAAATATACCCCGGCTATCATATTCAGAGAATAGTGAATGAGCCACCTAATTCTGAAAGCTCTATCAATGGGAACAGATAATTTTGCTGGGAGCTCAATATCGCGCAGCCATATTTGTGGCACGTTTAACATTCAAATTCAATGCATTTTCATTCATGCGGAAGGGTAACGGTGTAGGTGGCATGGCACTTAAAGCATCCGTAAAACAGGAGAAAATATTTGAAAACCACCACAGTGCGAAGCTGTATAATTTGAAGTGTGTCCCATTTCCCATTTCCGCTTGGGATAACAATATGGTGTATTGGTTATCTTAGGTATCCTATGGGGATAATGCTCCTGGGAGTGATATGCATTCCATTATAGAGATTGATATTGGTAGTTTTCAGGCTAATCGTCCTGAAAACTCACGACAATGAACTCCACAGACGCGTGTGGCGTACACTAAGTTTAGAGATCACTTTTGGTTATTCAAAACAAGAAGGATGTTTATGAAAGTTAACAGGGAATGATATTTGTGCGAAACGTCACATCGTTCTACGAGGCGACGCCGTATAGCATCTCGCATAAACAAACGTGTAAAATAAGCAGGCGTTTTTAAAAAGGTCATAGTGCGTATCGGTGTCATATTTAAAGCACTCGCAATGTGCTTATGCCACTTCTGTTGCCAGAGGCATATCATGGCTACGGGAGGACTTTCGAAATAAAGTGCAGTAACTTGCGATAGCTCTGTACAATGCCATTAGAAGTTCTGCCAGATACCTCACCTTCGCACTTCGACCGCCATTGGTATGAGGTACTGGTTCTATTGTTTGGCTGACCATTCTGACCACTGCCCGTTCATCTGCCTGCCATGCAGGTAAACCTCCTAACAAGAGGCCCCGCTACTTCTGACGAAGGTCACAACATCGGCCTATCCACCACGCGTAGCGGCGCTTATAAGGACAAAGCTAGGAATGTGAGTCTTTAACGGAAAGAAATTCTTGAGATTTCCGCTCGGACTGAGTATAAATAAGCAATGATAAATGGGCATGGCACGGGAAGCGGCATACAGATTTATTTACGCGATTCAAGTGATCGTCTCGGTGGCCTTGCGTAAAGTTAGGCTGATAAGAGCAGAAACCAAATATAGTGTTGCCACCGACCATGTGCCCGTATCTGCTTTCGAGTTTTTAAAGACGATAGTCTTTCCTTGGATACTTCTTCGCAGATATTTTGGTCTGTCTGTCTGTCCGTCTGTTTGTCTGTCCGTGACCCGATTCAGCTACTCAGCCAAAGTTTAACCACTTTCTCAGCGCCCAGCCATCTTGCACAAGTATTTTTGTTCATACTTGTGAACATTGTCGATCAAAAAGCAAATGTTACGCATGTCTGAGGAACAACGTCAATACATAAGTAGTCTCTGGTATGTTTCTTTATAAGAAAATACATAGATACGTAATTATGAAGACCTCAGCGTTTCTTAGGCTGCGCTCAAAAAGCGACGCTATGCACGAAAAAGCCCTCGGCCGACGATATGTTGCTGCTGGGTTCTGCACAAGGTGATGTTTCTCGACAGTACTGCCAGATGGCGTCCATGTCTCACGCAGCGCCTCCTCTATTTTATCAAGGCCAGCCAGATGCGGCCGATTCAACATAGAGAAAGCGCTGTCTGAGTCAAGGCAAAACATAGTAGTACGGCCGGCAGAAGACTATCGTCTTTCGACGACATTTGCAGCGAAGCACGCAGATACGCGGCCAATTTTTTTTTAGAATAACTGCCAGTTGGGCGTGTTGGTATACATTCATGATGGTGACGCGCTAAAAGAAACGGAGACTTATGAAGAACACAGGACGAGGCGCTTCATAAGTCTCCGTTTCGTTTAGCTCGCCACCATCACGAGTTTTTTTTTAAACACAACGTTTTACATACTAGTTGATTGTCTGTCGGCTCAAGACGGTTTACAGTCCCCCCTTGCGGTAAATGAATCGCACTTGTTCGAAATTATCGAGGGTTCTCCACCATGACCTCCCTCATTGACCCAGTCGCTTTGGAGCATCAACAACCATGCCAACCAAAGAACTTCCCCTCACAAGACACCGGCAGCCTGAGGACACTTCATTACATCTTACAACAAGAACGGCTACCAAACATATATATTGCTGCGTAACAATATAGTGGGAGGAGGCCCAGAATCAGTGGTCAGGGAGTAATACCCCGTTTCTTTAGGAATGTGGCTGAAGTGTCTGGAATGATATAAGCCCGTTACCGCTTGGGCAGTCTGCAAAGTGTACGAGTCTTGGTTGCCTTCACTTGTGAGTGAATTATATTCGTGAAAAGCGCTGTCACGTGAACACATCGACGAAAGATCACACCCCCTCTCTGCGGAATTTTCCCACTTCTCGATGTTGGAAAATATACGATGGAAAATATACGAGTTTAGTTGTGTTTGCGTGCGTTCCGCGTAAACAAGTACGGTAACATCAAGTGGCATACAGAAGCCTAAAAACGGCTTTTGCTCTCCAGGGATATATGAATTGATAATACATGCCTATGTTATTAGGGTATCTAAGAGTTAACTGAATTTTGCTCCATTTGGAGTTTTCCAATATGACTAATTTTATTTATTTTATTTTATTTATTTATACATACTGCAGCCCATCATGGGCTATGGCAGGAGTGGCGATAACATTACATGCCAAGTGCAGACAAAAAAATCGGTCATCGGTAAGGCACGAACAAACCCAGGCAAAGCATTCCAACGTTCAACTGTTGCAGGAAAGTAGCTATATTTGTACAAATCAGTTCTAGAGTTAAGCGGCAAAAGATTAAGCTTATGCGAGCTACGAGTACAGGAAGGTTGAGCAAACTGAAAGTACTGGTTTAAGTGGGCACAGCGTGGGGACTCAATCAAGGCATGCATGAACTTTAAGCTTTCGTTGTGGCGACGTGTTGCCAGAGTGGTCAGACTGAGATTAGAAAGTTTTGAAGAGGGTGAAAAGTGCCTGTCGTAACGACGGTAGATAAAACGAATAGCTTTTTTTTTGAACGGACTCAATCCTGTTAATATCGTTTTTATGAAATGGATTCCAAACAATAGATGCATATTCTAGGACTGGACGAATTAGTGTTTTGTACGTGAGTAGTTTGGTTTCTTGAGGAGCCACTCGGAGGGTGCGCTGGAGATAACCCAGTTTTTGTAATGATTTATTACATATTATTTGAATATGTTTGCTCCAGGATAGATTATCAGTAAATAGAAGCCCTAGGTACTTGTACTCGGGTACTTTGAGTAAAGAAGAATTATTGAATGAGTACGAGAAAACTGATCATCCCGCAGGTCGCCCTCCGCCTCCTCAAATTCCTCTACGTCCGTATGGTCCAGGCGGTGCACCAAACCCGGCAGGGGCAGCCGGTCAAGGTACGTATTGTGACTGCACACGATGCTACTTAATGCCAGCATCGAAACAGTTTATTGTGCGAGTGTTCTAGTAATTTCCATGTCGATAATTTTACAGCATGAAGTAATAGACCGTGTCTGCGGCATCCGAGCCCACGCACAGTGTGCTTTTTGTTGGGGCATGCACTAGGAGCGCAGTTTTTTTTTGTCAGCTGAAACTCGCATTGCGTTTCAATCCGAAGATAATCGTTGAGGTATTCCAGAATGCAATGGTTGTGCAATTGGATGAATTGGGGGGCAAAGACAACGTGCAAGTCGCTGTCGGACACAAGATCCATGTCATCACTAACGCTGCCTTCAGTGCTGCTCCAAGAACGACCTCCTTTTATTATAGCATCGCCGCCAATTATATTGTTCTTGCGAAGCGGCTTTACTAAATGATTGTTTCCAGGTTTAAAACGCGCACGAAAAGGACGAAATCTGTTTTTAATAGACAACTACGGCCAAGGAGGCTTAAACACTGCAAACAAAGCACTTGACGACCGTGATACGTCTCTGGCGGTGGAACCAGCAGAAAATTGGGCCGGATGTGTGTGACTTGTGGTCGGCGAAATTTATACAAACTGGTGAAACGAGCACCACTCGGGGTTGGCGGTTAAAGGTTATTAGTCATACCAGCTTACAATCCCCCTTATCGTTAGTGAATCTCAAGTTGTTGAAATTATCCGGAGCCCTCCACAACGGCATCTTCAGTAGCCTGAACTGCTTTAGAGCGTTAACAAACCCAACGATGAGAGCGGACAGATGGAAGCACGCAGTGGGATAAGCAGAATGAACAGAGGAAGTGCTTCTGACAGGCTGACAAAGTTTCAATAGTGAGATCTCTCTTTGAGAAAGATGGGTCTTCCAATCGAAACGGCGGCCATCCTGTCTGAAGCATTTCCTCTTTTCATTCCGCTTAAGCCACTACCAACCGACCGACATCCGCTCAACAAAAATCTGCAGCGTTATAACTAGACCATTGTAAAAAAGCGTCGAAGGAAGCCCTTTTGTTCCATAGTGTTTAGAAAACAGACAAAAATTTCGTCCCCCCGTTAAGTTTGATTCACCTTGTGGTAATCGCTGAGAACATTTTAGTCCCTTGCTCTAAAACACTTCACTTTTGTCAAAATTCTGACAACTCTACAGTTTTCGGTCATTCGAAGTGCTAGTGAACTTTAATTTTGCGTTATGTCACAGAGGCAAGTAATGCCATTTCTTCTTGCATATACGTCCAAGCGGCCTCGTTAAGACACGTGTGATTCTGACAACCGAAAAAAAAATTTTTTTTCATATTTTGTAGAGGTTTTCCCCTACTTCCGTTTGCAAAACCTCATGTCCAAATAATTATCTTCCAGGGTTTCTAGATGGACTCAATCGTGCATTGCAACGATTACATTTCGGCAGACCGGGTACGTATTGTGGGTTTACACAAGCCTATAAATAGCACCACTGCAACTAAGTAGTAGCAATCTGTATAGTTAGTTTCAACGATTGCATTCTACAATACAAAGTTTTGATCACCGGTGCAGTCACACTGATTCCCGTAGTGTTATCTGTGGTAGTCCGTACACATGCAACCTCAAAAGTTACCTTTACCTTACCTTAACGTCATGTTGCCTTCCGATTGAAAAAAAAAATAGAAGCTACACATCAATGCTTTAATTTGGTGAGTTGAACAATGTTTTCAAATATGCATATCTTCAAGTCGTATGGCCCTTAATCATACACAATATGAATGCATTGTCACGTGACAACAAGGTTCTCCCTATCACCCGCATAGAACTTTCGCACCACAGTTATTCCACTTTCCTGCTTGAATTCCTTGTTATCCACTAAGCAAAACAGCTATCTTAGCGAAGAAGCTGGCTGAACGCATTCAACTACCCGGTGAATCATACAGCTCAGACATTTAGGATGTTCTTGCATTGCACAAGCACGTAAACTCCGTCATGTCCCAGTCCGACCAGATAGGGCATATTATGAAATGAACAAACGTCGCATAGAACGCCCGTGCTACGGGAAATCCTGCCGCCGCTCAGGACGGGATCACCATTTCCGAGGGACTCGAAGAACTACAGCGCCTCTCCCTATGCGACGATACCTCGGACATTCGTCTTCCGGCGGCCCTCGACTTACGTACGCTGATCCACGACATCGTTCCTCAAGAGCCTCACGGGCGTTGCTCTTCCGGCGTTCCCGAATCTCTTCTAGATTCTGCTCCGACGAATTTGTCGGCATCATTTGGCAAGAGGTAGTGTGGGCATGACGTGACATTTCTACGACGGTCCCTGCGCTCGTCAGGTGCCAACGTACGCCGACGTTACGGCGCAAAGAGAAGACCGTTTTGTCGACACCCGATGGGCTGTACGAAATTAATGTTCTGCCCTTCGGACTTAGTCATAAGCCCGCTACCTTCAAATGCGTATACTGCGTTGTCTGAAAGGACAAACCTGTTTATGTATCTCGACGACATAGCAGTATTTTCGTCCATGTTCTCGTAGGATCTGCAATGTCTCGAAGAAGTTCTAGCCTGCCTTGCTAAAGCTGGCCTACAGCTGAATACAAAAAAAATGCAGCTTCGCAACCAAGACAAAAAAGGTGCTAGGAGACTTTGTGAGTAAAGAACGGATTCAACGAGATCCTGAGAGGTTTGCCACTCTTCTCGACTTTCCACGTCGACTGAGTCGAAAAGACCTGCGCTGTTTTCGCGGCTGAGCGTCCTTCTTCCGGCTCTTCATACGTGGCGCGGCGGAGCTTGCAACTCCTCGCAAGTAACGCGTTCTTGGTTTGGTCCGATCACTGTGAATGTGCGTTCCTGACGTGGAAGCAAGCCCGTATATCCGATCCGGTACTGTGCCACTTCGATTCAGGCACACCCCCTATACTTCACAGTTGAGCTAGCAGTAATGGTATCGGTGCCATTCTTCTGCAACATGACAATACCTCGCGCAAACGCGTCATTGATTAAGCCAGTCGTGCTATTACCACTTCAGAGAAGAATTACACCATAGCCGAACAGTAGTGCCTTGCTGTCGTTTGGACAGTACGAAAGTTTCGCGCGTATTTTCGCGACCGCCACTTTACAGTCGTTACTGTCCACTACGCAGCGTGCTAGCTTTTTTCGCTAAGATACTTATCAGATCGCCTTCGTCGCGGAGTGCTTCGCTCCCAGGAGAACGATTTTGATGTCGCCTATAGATCGGCAAGGAAGCACGAAGATGCTGATGTTCTATCTCGCTACCCCCTGCCCAGCCGTGATAGCATTGCATCGCCTCTTGACACAGAGCGATTTACCCATCACAGCACTCAGTTGGTTAGGATCTCGTGGCCCATCCGTATTGGTGCAACATCAGCGCAACGACCCATACTGCCGCACTATTCTTGAACGCATGTTGGTTTCTTCTGCTCCTCCTTAATCCCGACTTCGTCGACAGCTTAAACAATTCAAGCTTCAGTGTGGGGTCTTAAATCGCAATGGTTCCCATGTCGACGGCAGCACATGAGTCGCAGTAACACTACGCTTTCTAAAACGTGAGCTTTTTCAAGCATTTCACGATGATGCCAGACTCGGTCATCTAAGCTGTCACAAAACTTCTGACGCAATACGAAGTCACTGCAGCTCGCCTGGCCGCTCTTCAGCCGCTGCCAAATATGTTGCTTTCTGCGTACATTGTCAAAACCGAAAACGGCCCAGTGCTGCTCATTCTGGCCTCTGCAACCTCCTCCGTGTCCGTCTTAGCATTTCAAAGTCTTCGTGATATACTTTTACGGCCTCCTTCCCGTGAGAAGTGAGAACGGTTGGATTATGCCGGCTGTGGAATATGTTGCCCGCTACGCGGAAGTAGCCTCCCTACAATCTGGGACTGCCACTGAAGCCGCTGATTTTTTTTTCTGCACAACATAATTTTACCCCATGGAGCTCCAAGTGTTCTGCCCACCAACCGCGGCAAAGCCTTCCTTTCTTCCGTTCTTGCCGAGGTTCTCTGCGCCACCAACCCCATTGACAAGACAACTTCTGTTTACCAACCACAAACCAGCGGCGTGACAGACGGCTTTCATCGCACCCTCTGGGACATGATTACAATTTACATCAACCACGAACGCTGAAACTGGGATACAATCCTGCAATTCGTCACGTTCGCTTATAATATCACTACGCAACGCAGCATCTCATTTTCTCCCTTTTTCCTAGACCACGGCCGCTCGCGGAATTTCGGCCACTCGCGGATGTCTCGATCCTTACGGCTCCTGCACCTTGGGCAGGTCCTTCATCCGAACACATTTGCCTCGCCTCGCACACTGCTGTCGCCTGGCCCGAAATAACACCGCCACGTCTCAGCAAGCTCGCAAGTCTCGCTCCGACTCGACTCACCACGCTGTATCTTTTTCCCCTGGAGACGACGTTCTTCTTTGGACTCCGCTGTGCGTTCTTTACTTATGCGAAAAGTCAAGGGTCGCCTTCTTGAACCTTGCACGGTCGTTGAACATACATGCCGAGTTAGTTACCACGTCTCACCTCTTAATACTTCTACCTAACAGCGTTGGGTAGAAGTGCATGTTCCCCATTTGAAGCCGTATAGCCCATGCAATTCCTAATAGTGTCAAGCGACCACGCGGCCGCTTTCAGCGCGAGAGGTAATCAGTGTGGGCGCAGCAAATCAGTGACTCCTCTTTGTCAACAAGACATATCATGATGATTTCTAAACCTTTGCAATATGTATATAATATCATTCCGAAACAGCTCGAGCTCGATTCGAATAAAACGGTTCTTCATAGTGTCTATTTTATTGCGTATTTCTTCTGTTGCGTTATTTTTTTTCTGTAAATTTATGGCGAAAACATTCACGACATATTTGCTTACATAATTTTTTTTCGAGAGTGTCGCGGGAAAATGATTCAGGCAACATGATTGAGTTTCAATAGACTTTGAAAGCATTTTGTACTAATCTACAGTATTGTGCATTTTCCGATAAGCCCAGAAGGTTGCCTATTTTCTATTTCTTACGTAATGTATTAGGCGTATGCACTTGAAGCTTGGAATAAGTAGCATACCTAATCAGCGCAGCAAAATATTCGCTTTAGTTGTATGCAGCTGTAAAGATGATTCTAAATTATTAGCGTGGTTCTCCAATACCCTCACTGAAGCTTTAGAATTGTGGTGATGCCTACGGTAAGCACGACAGTAGCTGTCCAGATGTGCTTGCACAATGCTCGCACATCTTTAAATATGCGCATTGACACCGCCTCCGTCTCTACATTCACCGTCAAGACTGCTTCCACGCTCAGTCTAAGTCTTGCTCCCTTTCTTGCAGGCAATAATTAGTTGTTGTCGATCATGTATTTGTGCACGTCGATGGATATTCAAGGATAAAAAAGGACACCTACAATAGACAAACAGGATGATATAACATGTAAAAGTGCATCACTGTTGTATCTCCACCATTGTCGATAGCAGCGCGCTTTTTGATCCCTCATATTTGTCACGTGGTCGTCACGTGGACGAGGGCAGCAGTCAACGTATTCAAAGTGCAACGCTTTATTTGGCCCAACGCCTCCTCTATTTTTTTCAATGCCAGTGCAAACGCTCGCTCCTCAACGGGAGCCGTCGGTCAGCCTTAGTACAGGGAGTGGTCGAGATGCGACGCCACGCGAAGGGTAGGGCTGCTTGCGTCACATGTGCATCCGAGTGCTTTCCCAGGGCGATGCAATAGACGTGCTTTCCCTCTCCAATATCATGTGTCCGTCAGATTTGTTCCTTCGTGCTCCTTCTTTGTAGCTCGAAGCAATGCCGCCGGCTCCTGACAGTGCTCGTGTGGCACTTCCTAAAGGCAGCGCATGCACTACAGCGTCGCAGTGACGCGTCCCCATTAGTTTCCCGCATAGCGCAACGAACAGAGACAGCATAGTGAACACGAGGGATGCAAGACGCCGGCCCACGGATCTGTACACAAATCAACTAAAAATTGCTTTATATGATGTGCATCGTGAGGCAACACATAAAGGTGCTCTCCCCCATGAACGCAGAGCACACGAAAGGCTACGCGACGGGCGAGAGTAGGAAAGGGCTAGCGCAGAGGGTGGTGAACGACCGGAACGGGGGCATTTGGCTGGCATTGATAAAATAGAGGAGGCGTTGTTTGGGCGAACTTGTGGCCAGGAAACGGAAAGTCAGACTACAGCAAAACCCTGTACAACACTGTACGCGAACAGTTCGTCGGTCATCAAAAAAAAAATCACGCCATATCCACGAAGTGAATGATGATGAGTGGGCGAAGCTCGATCGTTTTCATCCATGGCAGAAAGAGAATGTGTGGTCTGGAACACGCTTATACTTCATGGTCATCAGCGTCATCGTTATCACGTGTAGTGGGTACATTCCACTATACTGCGTCATCGTCATCTTTATCACGTGGAGTGGGTAGGAAGGAAGGAAAACAAGATAGAGGAAAGGCAGGGATGTTAACATTCCACTATACGTGCCTACCTACCTACTACAACTACTACTACTACTACAGAGGAACGCGCTTATACTTCATGGTCATCAACGTCATCGTCATCGTTATCACGTGTAGTGGGTACATTCCACTATACTGGGACGTGCTTATACTTCATCTTATCACGTGGAGTGGGCACATTCCACTATACGTGGCTACTACCTACCTACCTACAACAACTACAGAGGAAGGACAGACCCACACCCTAAGGAGCTTCGCCCCTAAAAACTGAGAAGCGGCCAAGCCCGTCGGCTTTTATACATATATCGTCAACGACTCCAGCGTTATTGCTAGCGGCTGCGTTGCATTGTAATGGGGTCGTAACATGAAAATGGAAAGAAAGGAGCGGGTGTGACAATACCATGAACTATCCAACACAAGTTTGAGTGATGTCACTTGAAATCGCAATTATGTGGACGTCTCTATAGGTATAGTTTTGAGGGAGAGTGTTTATCACCGTAGCGTTTAATCAAAATTTATTTAAAACGCCTGGCATTCTTATAGCACGTAGCACTGTAACCACGCAAGCTGAAGGGGTGCGTGCCTTCATAGAGTTCGTTGTAAACTCCTTAAGGGTGTTACTGCGCGTACAGTTGCGATGAATTCAGTACGCCATGAATCATCGCTGTCTTGCGAAGAAAGGTAAATAAAGATAGCGGGAGAATGAATGAAATATAGAGAGAAAGAATGAAATAGAAATAAAAAAACAGAAACAAACAGGTATGAAAAAGAGATAAAAAAGATAAAGAACGATATAAGAAAAAAGAAACGAAGAACCAATCAATATTATCAAAAGGTCACGCATCTGCGCGCTTCCTTCACGCTTGGC
>JALIZH010013988.1:0-29650 GCA_030522465.1 Rhipicephalus appendiculatus | reverse complement strand
AATTTTGCATGTGCCGCCTGTGACCTCTAAAGAACCCAGGTGGTCGGAAATTCCTCCTCTTTGTGCCTCACAATCCTACCGCAGTTTGGACTCGTAAAACGTACCATTTACATGACTTGGCTGCGTTTTTCTTGGGTAATTTTTCCAAGAGATACGATTGTTTCACCGCCGTCAGTTTTATTCGCATCTGACGCATCCGTCTATCTGCAGACAGCATTTTTGGCCGTATGCCGAGCCCTGCGCTCAGCCGCAAAAGTGCACGTAGTATCGAGACTCGCAGAACGTCTCCAAACTACTCGCCTGAGAATATCGCTGCAGCTCTTCTTTTAGTTTTAGGGGTGAAGCACCTAAGGATCTCGGCTTGCCGGCGTGTCATGTCGTCGTCATGGTCCGTCATAAACGCGTCCTTACGCTTCCTTTCGAAGTAAGCGTACATATGTGTTCACACGAAATATACGCTCATGTTGTTAGCCAGCTCAAAAGCCCTGTCTGTCATTCTAGTCCCGTGTGGCCGAGCTGTTTCTTATAAGGTGTTGTGAAATAGTACGAGCACAGCGACAGCAGAACAGGGCGATAGCCAGCACCTGAGTCGTTGCCAAAGTGGTCACGGCAAGGAGGCGGCCAAGGCGATGCCGAGTCATTTTATGTGAAAACAGAATAGCAAAAAGTACACAACGGACAAGAGAACGACGACGACAAGCGCCTCCTCCACCTCCTCCGCCCTTCTTCTACGGATACGTATTCATTCGTGCTTCTGCCCTTCTTTCACGAACTTCTCTTCGAGCGCACGTAGCGCTTGTCCTCATTATTCTCTTGTCCGCTGCGTATTGTTGGCGCTTCAGTTTTAACATTATGGAATACCTACTAGTCCGGTCCCACATCTTACCGAGTCCTTGCCGTCTCGTGACAACGTCATGGTTCTAGTGACGGCAATATAATTTCTCGGGGCTAACCGGCTGTTATTCGCGCGCGCAGGCAGCAGCAAGTGTGCCGGTGAGGAACATCCAGGTTACGTGAGGTCTTAGTCCACCACAGCATAAGAAACATTTAGTGTGGGAAAAGTGCATACAGTTAATACTCGATTTAACGAAAGTCGATTTAACGAAAGGCCCGATCTAAGGAAGATACCCTGATTACCCCTCGGACGCCTGTAGGGTCCAATGCTCTGACTAACTCGAAATAATGAAACAAATTTCGTGATCTGTCCCGATTTAACGAACCTTTTTTTTCGGAAAATGAGGTGGAAAACTGATTACTTTTGGTCTGTTTTGTAGAGAACGCCCCCAAAGTTATTGATTGCGAGCCAACGGCAACATCGCGAAGCACCTTCGTCCGATTCAAACTGCGCGGCACAAAAACGAATAATTTTGGGTTGCGTTTACCAGATGGCGCCAGCGGGGAAAACGTTTCGTGTGGCATGCCTTCGATGGCGCGCACCGCCGCTTATTGTTTCCACCGCTCACCTCACTCCCGCTCCCATTTCTGAAAAGTAAATGTTATTCCTCCCCTTCCGCCTCTCCTCTGCGGATAGCTATTTATTCGTGCTTTTGCCCTTCTTTCACGAACTTCTCTTGGAGTGCACGTTGTCTTTGTGAAGCTCAACTTGTTAAGTCTACATTCAGTCTAGCCTTGCTATCTCGTGGACGCGGACGTGGCGTGTGCGAGCTAGCGTGCCACTCGGACGCATCTGAAGCCTTGTGGCCCTTATTGTCCCTGTTCACTGTGGCCCTTATTGTTGAGGTATTAAATGCGAAGCATTTCTTAGCGAAATTCGGCGACTTTGAGCGTATCTATCTATCTATCTATCTATCTATCTATCTATCTATCTATCTATCTATCTATCTATCTATCTATCTATCTATCTATCTATCTATCTATCTATCTATCTATCAAACCGCTTGCGACATTGTGCTGGTATAGCACAATGCCGTAGGCGTAACATGGCTGTATGACGAAGAAGAATGAGTGGTCATATCATGAAAATCCTAACTTGTCATGAACGGTATGGTTTACAACCAATGTCCGTGGTGCTCCTGCGGCCGTTTTCTTAACTTGATATATCAAAAAATTGGAATGATGAGTCATTTCTGCGATGAGACATGACCAACATAAAGTAGCAGGTGGCAATATAAAATCATGACATGCATGTCATGTACAACAGGAGTTGCATGCCACGCTCATGGCACGCTCGTGGCCATTTCGCTGTCTTGATATGCACGAAATTTGGTATTGCGTGACGTCACTGTATGACGAACACAAATGACAAGTGGTAATATGGAATACATGACATGTCGTGTGCAACATGACTTGCATGCTACGCTCATGGCACGCTCGCTGCCATTTTGCAAGCTTGATATACACAAAATTGGGTATTACGTGATGTGATTGCATGACGAACATATGTGGAAGCTGGTAATATAGAAATCATGACATGTCATGTACAGCTCGACTTGCATGCCGCGTTCATGGCTCGACCGCGGCCGTTCGCAGCTTAATAAACAGCAAAATTGGTCTTGCGTGACGTGACTATATGACGAACATAAATGACCAGTAGTAAACACGTAATGTGCAACATGACTTACATGTCGCACTCATGGTGCGCTCGCGGATGTTTCGCTCGCTTGATATACACCAATATTAGCATTTCCTGACGTGTCTGTATGAGGAACATAAGTGGCAGGTTTCAACATGAACATCATGACATGCACATCATGGGCAACGCCATTTACATGCCACGCTCATGGTGCGCTTGCGTCCAGTTCGCTCATATTGCTGCGAATATCAGTAGCACTTGTGCACCGCGTGTATTTAACACAGCCAGAGGTGTGGCTTTGGGGTGAAACCTTTGCCCCCGGCCTGAAATTTTTACATTTTTTTAAATGTATATACACTCGCACACATTCAAACACGCGCACGAACATACATAAATAAAAGTCGGGCCGTGCACATTACGTGTGCCATGGGCTATATTTAAAAGCCTTGTGTTGCAGCAACATTTCATGGGTCCGTTTATTGATTATATATTGTGTGAGAGCTATAGCTACCGGCCCGACCTTTGAAAGCTTTGATGATGCTCTAGTGGTAGTGCCAGACATTGCAGAAACGGAATTAATTCGTCAGGCACTTACCGCTTCCGAGTATACCGATGACATGCTTTTTTATCTGTGGATATATATGTACATGTTAATAATGAAATAATGACACTGTACATAATGAAATTGATGCATCTCATTGAGTATCGATGAAGTGATCTCCATATTTTGTAAAGGCTTCGAGACATTGCTGAAAAAATCAGTAGCACTTGTGCACCACGTGCATAGACCATTAGCACAGCCAGAGGTGTGGCTTTGGGGTGAAAACTTTGCCCCCCGGTCGGAAATTTTTACATTTTTTTAAATTGTATATACACTAGCACACATTCAAACACGCGCACGAACATACATAAATAAAAGTCGGGCCGTGCACATTACGTGTGCCATGGGACTATACTTAAAACCTTGTGTTGCAGCAACCTTTCATGGGTGGTTTATTGATTATATATTGTGTGAAAGCTATAGCTACCGGCCCAACCTTTGAAAGCTTTGATGATATTCTAGTGGTAGGGCCAGACATTTCAGAAACAGAATTAATTTGTCAGGCACTTGCCGCTTCCTAGTATACAAATGACATGTTTTTTCTCTGTGGATATAAATGTACGTGTTAATAATGAAATAATGACACTGTACATGATGAAATTGATGCATCTCATTGAGTATCGATGATCTGATCTCCATATTTCGTAAAGGCTATTGCTGAGAAAATCAGTAACACGTGTACACCACGTACATATACCATTAGCACAGCCATAGGTGTGGCTTTGGGGTGAAACATTTGGCCCCGGCTTGAAATTTTTACATTTTGTGTATACGTATACACTCACGCGGAAATGTAAACAAGCGCACGAACGTACATAATGAAAAATCGGACTCCCGCGCAGGAAAAGAAATAATTCTAATAGAGCTAGATGCACACGTGGTTGAAAAGCCTCGTCAGGTGAACATATACTGCTTACAGAAGAATTGCTTTTATTTTGTAGGTATGTATTTCATGTTGATTACAAAGCAAACGTTTGTCGTTTCCGACGAAAGTGATATATTCGGTTGTGTACTGGTCTTAAATAATATGACTCTTAATAAAAGCAGTAACATAAAGACGCTTGTATTCGGTACTTTTCCCGACGCTTGCACCGGTGTGTTCGTGCAAGGTCAGCTAGGTTGTCGAAAATGCCCTAGTGGAGTACCTCTCGGGCGACCTGAAGAAGGTGACAACGTCAACTCATGTGCGGAATTTCTATCGGAAGCACGCCGACGGCTTCACGCTTGGGGATACATATTCAGTTTATTGGGACGGCGACGACACCACCAAAGGGGTCTATTATGACTCTGACCTCCTGCAGATGACTGGTAAGTTCAAATGCTTTTATAAACCACATGTTTTGTTAATTGCTGCCCCTAAGATCGGTATACGCACATTTCACTTTGTAGTTGTCAGTGGCCGCGCTTTTTCTCCATGGTTGCCCATTAACGACGAAACTCTCGTTGACCAGTTGACCATGCAACTGCGCGCAGTTATTTTTTCTAGATGTGAAGCATCTTATGGCGGAGCTTAATCCGGTGTGCGGCGTGGACTCGCTTACTGCGCATGCGCGAACCCTATAAAAAAAATAAAAAACCTCATTTCCCCCCTCTCTCTCTCCTCTAGGCATTCCTCCCCGCGGCAACCACACCCTCACTGCGCATGCGCCTCTCCTCCTCTCTCCCCTCCTACGCTCTCCTCTCTCTCCTCTAGGCATCCCTGCCGCGGCGTCCACACTCCGACTGCGCATGCGCGTCCCCCCCTCTCTCTCCTCTCCTACGCTCCCCCCTCTCTCCTCTAGGCATCCCTGCCTGCGGCGTTCACACCCCCCACTGCGCATGCGCGTCCCCCCCCCCTCTCTCCTCTCCTACGATCCCCCCCTCTCTCGCCTCGCGACGCCGACGCAGGCAGCGTCTGCTAGCGAGTTTCTTGGTTGAAAAAACCGACTGCTCGCGCTGCACTACCGTTCACTGGCTACTCCGTATATATGGCAATGGATTTCGACCTGCAAGGTGGTGCCGGTGGGAGATTTCTCCTGTGCGTTGTTGAACAATAAAAATTCGCAGCGTGCGCGTTAACTAAAAGCGGACTGCGGTCCCTGTGTCCAGTCGGAGTCTTCTGTCTCTCATTGCCCATTAGCAGCGATTGACATGTTCCAGTAAGAAACACCGCTCTATCACTGCGTGTTTGCGCCTCCCCAGTTTTCTCTCCTGCGCTACGCTGCGATGAGCGCCAGCGTCAACGCCGCCGCCAGTGTAAGCGTTAGCGCCCGGTGCTTAACATCTACACCTGGTTCCCTTTAGCGGGAGATGGTGTAATTTTGTTTATATAAAAAGGGTATATAATGGTGCTTACTAGCGCTTACAAGTACTGTCATGGAGCCTGACAAACTCGTCCAAGTATCTGTTTTTCTAAACAAGTGTTTTACGCCACAACGACGTTGGCTAAGGCGCTTCCTGGTTCGCTCGGACTTCGTCTGCTTTCGCATTTCGCGCCAATGACGAGATGATGGGAGTGTTTATTTCTAGCGAGAGAAACATTTCTGCACTATAGTCCAAGCGAAAAACAAGTAATATTAAAATATTGGCCGCGTATCTGCGTGCTTCGCTGCAAATGTCGTCGAAAGACGATAGTCTTGTGCCGGCCGTACTACTATGTTTTACCTTGCCTCAGACAGCGCCTACTCTACGTTGAATTGGCCGCATCTGGCTGGCATTGATAAAAAATGCAGGACAATGTACATTCCAAAGTGTGTTCGGCGAAAGCGTGTGGCCATTCCACTGACTATGCCATGTCTTTTATCTTTTACACTCTGAGTGAGATAACACACAAACCGAATGTGTGCGTGTTTTCTTTTTTTAATTTTTTACCGCGAATCGCAGCGAGACTATTTTCCTCCGTTCGCATGCGTTAGTATTTTCTCGCGCTTTGCGCATCCTGCAAACGCCATCCGCGTTCAAGCGCTTAAATTGACGGACCCTTTGTAAATTCTAAAATGTATCCTGTGAACGCCTGAGTCCATTGAAACGGCGTCGGTTATAATGATTGCAAACGTTGGGCACAGCGACGCTACGCAAGCAAAGCGCGAGCGCTGTAGAGTCCCACGCGACCGGCGTCCGTTTGCGCATCCTGGCGGCCACCTGGCTCCGTGCCAGACCTCGGATGGAAGGACGGACGCACATGGACGGATGGACGGAGAGACAGACAGAGAGACAGACGGACGGACGGACGGACAGATGGACGGACATGGACGGATGGACGGACGGACAGACGGACGGACGGATGGACAGACAGACAGACGGACCGACGGACGGGCGCACGGACAGGCGGACGGACGGACAGAGGGACGGACGGACGGATGGATGGACAGACACACATGGGCAGATTCTTGTCCGGACTTTGCATGCAATCAGTGTCTGGTGTTTTGTCTCCTCTTTCCCGTTTCTTTTGAAGAAAGCAGCATGGAATCGAATGAATGCACCGTGATATTTATTCGCTCGTGCCCACAAAGAATGTCATATAGTCTATAGAATAGACCAAATGAGCAAAACAAGCGCGCGAAAAGATTTGTTGACAGAGGTCACGGCAGCGCATATGCTCCTCATGCTGCATTCGCTACAGAATAGCACCCGTGAGCAACTTGAACCGCTGGTTTCCCGCATGCCGAGAGCGTCAGAGTGCAACTGTTCCAATCTCCAATTTAGGAATTATGATTGAACGGCTAGATGCTACAGTGCAGCCTCGTCCCACGCAGCCGGTACAGAATACGTTATCGTACTGCGATATCATGGTGATATGTATACATACGTGCGTTGCTGCGTTTCGTTGTACGAGTTGGCTTCCGATGGGATCTTACGAACGATTGGGTGACCTTGCGTGTACTGCTTGTTCTTCCTAAAAACGGCCGAACAAATGTGTAGCCTGCGCAGCCCTAAGTTTAACATCCAATATTTTATTAATTGGATAATTGGTATACCTTCCTCGTTTCCTGTCAGAAGTCTTACACTTTTACAAGGCTAACACTATTACTGCACCGTTTGAGACATAGCCGTATCCCAATCACTTTGTGATAAAACTAAACTTTTTAATTTTGCCTTTCTGGATAATCCTTACTGCACATATATGCCACTACAAAAAGAAATGAATTCCCTGCAATATCGGTCATCATTTTTACCAAAACAGCAAAATTCTCAAGGAATGTCATTGCACGTAGGTTTGTAGAAATGCAACAAGTGTCATTTACAACTGACTTCTTATTGAATACCGCGTGCTTTAATCTATCACTTCCCAATAAGAAAGGAACCTGTACAGAAGTTCGAGACGTGGGCGTCATGGAAATAAAATCAAGAAGCCCCGAAAGATCGTCCAAAGAGGTAATCAGAACTTTGTTTGCTTTGAAAGTGTTTTCTATCAATGTGGCTTACTGTTCTACTGCTGGTTACAGTAATCTAAATGAATAAGGCTATTAATCAGCCTTGTAACGAAATCCATTACCTGGCTAGTCATGTATCTAATCAAGCGAGTGGCGACAAAAGGTTTGTGTACCTTCGTTCTTTGCTCTTAATCAGTTGCTACTGACTCGTTAATAGCGCCAACCAAATTCGTTTTGCCCAGGCACGAGACGGATGCTTTATTACATGCTTGCATGTTACCATCAAAGGAAGTCTCTATCTCGAAGACTCCTGGCAGGCTCGCCAATTATTGTCACGATTATCTCGGGAGTGCTTGCAAAGGATCGGAATGAGAGAGACGGGAGACCGTGGTGGCACGGCAAACAAAGTTTATCACGCAAAACGGTTAGGCAACAACAAACACTTAAAATACATAAGTCGAAACAGACAACCTGCACACCAGAAAACCCGGATGCAAAACGAAACTGACACTAGTCACCGCTCACGTTAAATCCGACTCTAACTTGAGTCCTGTCTGGCCACTATGGCATTCGAGAGGCAATTCCAAATATGTCGCGCGCCCTAATCGAACGTCCTACGGTTCGTACTGTCCGCGCGAAACAAAGTCTCGTTGGTGGGCTAGTTGGTTAATCGATTTTGAAGACATGTTTAAACTGCCCGAAGACACCACGTTAGACACATGGAACACGCACACACGAATCGCAGTCGTTCAACTGTGTTTATTTCTTCAAGGTTAAACATTTATAAATTTCGACAAGGAGCAAATCGCACCAATCACCTTACATTCTGCGGAAATATGGCAACACCACGTGCGCGTTGCAATCTCTGAAGGATCCTAATGTGCCCATCTAAGAAATTTATTTCCTTACGTGATAAAGATAATGAGGGTGAAATAACAGACATGTCAGCAGCTGGAAAAACCAAATTCCTTTTAAGGGCAAGACCAAGCACAGAAACAGCGATCGTCGAGGCATTCTTCATAGAAAATTGAGGTTCACCTTGATTATCTTTATCACGTAGAAAAATAGATTTCTTACATGCACCTTGGGATCCTAGGGAGACTGTAATGTGCAAGTGGGCTAGCCATATTTTCGCAAAATGTAAGGTTGTCGGTGCAATTGCCCCTGGTCAAAATTTGTAAATGTCGTACCTTCAAGAAATAAAAACAATTGGAAAGCTGCGCTTCGTGTGTGGGTGTTCTATTCGTGGTGTCTTTTTCGCGCGGTTTCAGCATGGTAATGTTGGCAGTCCTGCTGTTTCATCTGTTGTTAAGTGCTGTGAGTCGCTTGTATCTTAGATCGTCAAACTACATTGCTCATCTAGTGTGGCAATTCATGAAGGAGCGTCGAGGAGTGCGAAAATGGTCGGAAAAGCTCGATTCAGCTCGCTAATTTCGCCAGTGGCTACGATTCTGTTCTTGTCATGGTCTGACTGAGGCGACGATTTCTGTGAGTCTTGAAGCAGCCTCAGTATTAGGCATGAGGAAACATTTTTGCTTGGTATCATTTGTAAAGGAGCAGGCTCAGAAGTGCAAACAGTGCAAGCACAACATTGTAACAGTGTTTATGTGCAACATGTAAGGGCAGGAAGGAAGTGGAAATGTAAGGGCTCGTTTTTTCTTTGCGAGATGCAATATTAATGAGAACAGACAATGATGCCCATGAAAGTATAATGTATGTTATTTGTACTAACTATGATGCAAATGTGAAGAAAGAAAAATGTACGAAAAAATAACTTCTTGCTGGCAAGGACCACACCTGCAACCTTCGGGTAACGCAACCTGAAGCCATAAAGTCTGCCATAACGAGACCCCCCACTATGAATGAAGGAAGGGCGTATAAATTTAAGGGCTCGTTTCCTAAAAACGAGCTATTAAACTTAGTGGCATTTGCTGTCAGGCTAGTTGGTACATGGCGGTAATTGAATCGAGGGCCCAAATAATTGGCCGCGTCCTGTGTTCTTCGTCCCTGTCCAAGCATTTCCAACATCAACTCAATTTCAAGGAGGCTAACCAGAGGAGCATCTGAATTACAAAAAAAGGAAACAGTGAGAACACTGCGAGTTGATAATATTCTAACTGCCAGTGCTTTAAACAGTCAGTAAGCGGGTAAGTCTCTACATTGTTATGTTTGTGGGTCTCCGGTTAGGCTCTGCATCGTCGGGTGTCGAGCCGTACCTGTGCCAGATATCCAAGTATATGTGCGTGCACGCACATTCGGACATTGGCATAGTTTCGCTAAGCTCCAAACTATGCAGAGATCATAATTGCTCTTTAGCACTGCACAGTAAAAAAAAGTTAACCGATGCTTGCAGCAACAGAACGGCACCCAATAAAATGAGAAATTTTTGCATGTTGACCGCGAATGGAGTGCACTGTCTGCTGGCGAGCCACCATATACAGTAAAAGCTCGTTAATTAGAACTCGAGGGGGGACTATAAAATTGTTCGAACTAAGCGGAGTTTGAATTAGTGGGCGGACACTAGAACGAAAGAACATCACGCCAAACTGCGCGGGCAGAAACCAAAGCCACCTCTGGGCTCATTATCGCAAGTTAGGCGATGCTAGACGTTTGTCGTAGGCGTTTTTGGAAATTAAGTTCATGGAGTTCTAAAGCGAGCAGAACATTAGTCGATCTGTCAATGATGCACCAGAAACAACTACCGAACTGCATTCATATGAGCAGTGAGCCTTAATGTCAAAATATACTACGCGATTTATACTTTAAGACATGTTCATTTAGATGGCAGAATTAACGCAATAAAAATTAAAAGTAATCGGTAACTTGCCTTTGCATGCATTTGTTCCGTGTCGACTCCATGAGCATCGTTTGCAGTTTGCCCAAAAGCTCCAGCACAGCGTCTTAACTGTCATCTGCTGAAAATGCTGCTGTTTCTTTCTTTAGCATCTCTAGTAAATTTGGTTTGCTTTGGTTTTGCAAAGCATTGTGATCACTCGGTGCCGGCTTCTGCACGGAGCGATGAAAACCATGGGCTCACAGTTCGCATTAACAGCTGTGAATACTGACGCGCTCGAATTATCGGGAGTTTTTCCCCATGGAAATACAGAGGGCTGTGCCAAGGCCAGGGTGTCAGTTGAACTGAACTGTAAGTTCTAATTAACCAAGTTCAAATAACGAGCTTTTATTGTATAGTACGATGCGAGTGCCACACGATTACAAAATGTTTGAGTTCTAGTGCATGCACCTTGTGTATGTTACCTTGGCATGCCCTATAAAAGTTTTAGTTGGCAGATGTTCTGTTGTGGCCATAATTCTGTGATTTTGAAGGTTATACAATACTTGCACTTTATGCTTATTCAAATTTCCAGACCTCACCAAATGTCAAAAAGTTGAGGCAGGCGGCCAACAAGGCCGCGACTGCGGAGATGGAGCTGTGCTCTAACTGCCAGGAGTTGGAGGTGGAGCACCAGAGGCTCCAGTCGGAGAATGGCCAGCTGATGTCAGAGAATGGCCATGTGCAGTCGTACAATGGCCAGCTGAGGTCGCTGAATATGCCGCTCCAAGAGCAGCTGCTCAACAAGCTCCCATGGGCAGGTAGTGTCACATTTTATTTGTTTCCTTTCATATTTGGACGCACATTCTACTATCATGTAGGTAATGCACTACCTGCCATAATTATATGCCTTTGGGAAAAGTAGGATCATAAAATACAAGTAAAGTGCAAATAACCCTGCGAAAGTGCAGCAAAAGCAAGGCAAATGATATTGTACTTGGATTCCTTGTGTCTAACACTTTTCACCTGCTGCATCAAACTTTCACTGGCATGCACAGATCTGTTTTCATCTCGATCTGGTGGTTTGCATTTGTAAGATCCGTGCTCTTAGGAGGAAACTGTGGTGTGGGCCCATCTGAGATATTTGTATTACAATTGCATGTAAAACCCTGAAGCACTTTATGAAACAACTGCTGTACAGCTTCGAATAATTCTTGCATAATCAATAGATTCATGCAAGGCGTGGCATTACACGATACTTCTGTGATGTATTTGTCCAGCCTTGTGTACTCATTCTTTTTCGCTCCTGTAGTTTTCTGAATGTCTAGATATGATGCTATTTCCCACAGAATTTACCAGTTATGATAGCATGAACAAACTTTCTAATTTGTGGCAGATGACTGATGAGTCGGGCAGGAGGTGTGCTTTATGATATGCATGTGCCTCAAAAATAGTAGTGAACCAAATGAACAGATCCTGGGGCTAAGGAAGGTATGGGGGGATGTTATCCGTAATGCACTTCAAAATGGTACTTAGGCGGGCTTGTTGGTACGTACACATAGTTACACCGCCTGTGTTGTGTGGTCTCATCTGTGTGTCATTTATGTGCTGTTTGGTATAACTATGTAGTCTGTAGCTTTGATTTCATGTGTAATAATAATAATAATAATAATAATAATAATAATAATAAAAAGGGTAATGGGAATAATTTGGGCTGTAAATCGACTTGCTATCTGTGGGAACCAAAACTGTGACCTCCTTCTGCTTTTTGTTTAATATGATGTCGCATGTGCTTAGTGTTGGATGCATTGTGGTGCCTGTATTTTTTTTTTCGCTGAGCATGATTGTTCCTTCACGGAGGAAGGGCAGGCGGGTACTCGCACTTCTGTGGGCGGAGCAGCCAAATTTTCTTGTATTGTAACAGAGGAATGGCCGTGCGGGCCTCCACAAAAGAGGCTGGCGCTGCGATCGTTTTGACGTCGCAGATATGATGCTCCTGCTCGCCGTGTTGCATAGTTGTTGTGGAATGTGACTGTTGGGTGAAATCGCGGTGCGCCACGTTGAATTCTCAATGTGTGAAGTTTATTTGGCCAGCTGGTGATGTTATCGCCGTACAAGCAGTGCTATAGGTTGCGTGCAAGCAGCTTCAACATGTTGGTATACTGTTCGATGCTGCAGTGTCAGACTTATGCGACAGATCTCGCTGTAAGTTTTCAAGATACCCCAAATGTAATGAAATACGCGACGCTTCCCTGGTAAAGCTGAAAATGGGAAAAGACGCTAACGCTAACTCGCGGGTCTGTAGCAAGCACTTCCGTGACCAGGGTTTTGATGTTTGTAACAGTTGATGTGTGCTCGCGAGCATTCTTGGCAGCCTATTGCGGGTGTTTCTCGATTATTTTTGTGTTGGAGAACGACAGGCCCACTGTAACATCACAAAATAAGTGAAAATGAAACCGCCCCATCAAGAATACCACTCAAGGCGAGGACTTTAAAAACAAGGTTTGTGACGTTTTTGCTCCTGTCGAAGGCACTGAAAACTAACGTCGATATTTGCGGACAAGGGCAAGCCAAGGCGAAAAGTAAACGTATTAGTGAAAAAACAAAAACCTGAATTGGTGATCTGCAGTCAGCTATACAGTGCTGTAACTGTATGTTTTTTACACACGTGTGTTTGCGTAATAAGCGTTTAATGTGTATGTCATGCTACGCTCTCAAAATAGTTGTATTTGTACTATTCACTATGGTACAACTGCAGCGCCCTGGTGAATAGTAGTATTGTATATTGGTTTGGAATGTGCAAGAATTTTCTTAACCGTTGTCGAAAGAGCCATGCTTAACAATGTAACAAATCTATGCGTACGCTGAATAAAAATGACAACGGTTCCGATGATGCATGCATGCTGCTTGCATGCGAATAGCAGACACAGCTATGGATGTCTCGAACGAATCTTGCGTTCTCTACAAGGGGAGTTCTCAAACATACTACAATGTTTTCATTCTCTCAAGTGCCCTCTTGTCATACACAGGCGTGTGCGGACTCTGTTCAAACCTTTGGTGCCTGCTAGATAGTTTGCTATTTGCTTGTAGCCGACCTTAATAAAGAGCGGCACCTTGGGGCTAGAAGATGCACTTATTGCCGCAAGGTGCCGCCATGTGCCTGCGTAGCGCTCCATGGTCTGCTAACATTACACAGTGACTCGATCTCCCGCACAGGAACAGCAACTGTAGAAAGTGGCTGCTTTTAGCAGAGATAACGCACATTCAAGGCCATGACGTGGGCTGACGTAACTTCTTTCCCCTGTGCCATCGCACCCTGCTTAGCCTGCAGTACGCACGTGGCACGTCTGGTTGAGAGAACCAGACGTGTCAGTGATATATATATATATATATATATATATATATATATATATATATATATATATATATATATATATGCATGCACACCGTAGCTTTCTACAGATGATAAATTATGAGGAAGAGCACCTCGTTGTATGTAAGGTGGGCAACCTGTGTGGGACTTCACAAAAGTTGGGAAAATTTGAAAACCAGCCAGAAACGGGGTGCACCTTTCATTTCCATCACCACATGTGGACAACTAGCACACCTTCTGCATCAGTGTTCTGATGGCCGTGCAGCTTAGAGGAAGTGCTGTTTTGTTAAGATCGTCTTCATGCTGTGTTTCACTGATGCAGTAAGTTATTAAATACCAAGCATTTGTTTGCTTACTGCAGGCACTTTGAGTGTTTCTATCAACGTACAGTGCTGGTCAAAAGTTCCCAGGCCACTATCCCATGCATTCCTATGGCAGCGTGGCCTGGGAACTTTTGACCCCCCCCCCCCTCCTGTACCTATCTAGTAGGCGTCTACGTGTGGGTGCACTCGTGATCGCTCCCTTAACCTGGGGTAAACCAAAATTAGTGTGGGAGGGTAAGAAGGTTTGAGGAATATGACCAGCTTTTCATGACATGAATAACGTCAAAGTCCCGTCGCGTACGTCGTCAAACCCTTTCCTCCTGACACGTATGGCACATACCCGTAAACCATGGGCCACGGTTTGCGGGTACACAGGTATGCGCCCTAGGTGTTTTATATTTTACATCCAACCAGGAACGGCGAGAACAGACAACGGTTATTTTAACGCAAAAGCTTCAAGAAAAAACCAGACATCGGCATCGTGGACCCGAAGAATGCAAAGAACAAATGTCAGGGTCCCAGCAGTAATGGAACCCCAGCATTCTGCGTGGCAGTCAAGTATTCTAGATCAGAGCCACGGCAGGTCTGTCGGAACTGCTTTTGAAAAAGACCGAAATATTCGGGAAACGTCAAATGTGCTTACAGTACTGGCTATATAATTTTACACACATTACATATGCACTCCTATGAGACTGTCGTCACGTCGGGTTAAAGTGGATTGTAGTTAAGAGCCATCCTCTGCAGTTCATTTATGTAGCACTTCTCAAAAGGCTACCATCCTCGCGAGCACAAGCGCGACATATGAGATTACTACTTCTGGTCTTGCTAATACCCATTTTGCGGTTGGCATCGTTACGCAGCTGTAAACAACTGGTGTGACGACGAAGAGCGACACTGGGGCTAGGCGAGCGGGGATCGAGGGCGAAGCGGAGGAAGAGGAGGACGAGGATAGAACAGCTGGCCCAAGAACGGGTGCTTGTCTCCGTCTATGTTCATTCCAATGGCGCAGTCTACGAAACCTGAACCGTCGGGCTGAAGCCATCTACCTTCGTGGGTCATCGGCAGCAGGGTCTCTCCATCTCAGGAACGCCGTCCACGCTACCTCGCTCATGGACACCAGAGCCCTACGACTGCCGGTAGCACCTAAGGCACCATTCGAGAACGGCGTTCAAGCCTCCTCGGTGACCAAAAGGCAGGTTTACCCCGGCGTCGTCAAGACAGCGCACAACCTACTGTTGCCCGGGAACGCTGTTCACGCTTCCCGTGGCGACAGCCTCTCGCTCAGGACTTCATCGGCAACCACCACATCATGCGGGTCACCGGACAGCGCCGCGCAGCTGCGGCTTACCATTGCACGACTCCGCGTCAGGTTTAACACCTTGATAGCGTCGAGCTCTGTGCTGTTTCCTGCGATCGCGCCGGAACAGCGCGCCATAAAATCCATGTTAGACGTGGCCGCCTCACACGACCTCGAGGCCAGCTTACCCGAGCAACGCGCAGTGTTACGTGGCACCCTAATTCAACTCTCACACCAGCTGGGCTGCTTCGCGTGTACACTCTCCGGATTTTCACCTGCCATCCAACCATCGCCAGCTGCCTGCGAAATACCCTCTTTCTGTGGCTTTCACGACCACGCGGAAAATTGGGTGGCGACAATCAATGCTGTCGGAGTCCGCGAGGCCTGGTCGGACCAGCGAAAATTGTTGGTGGCCATCGACCACCTTTGGGATGATGCCGGAGCGTGGCACAAGTACGAAGGTGTGAGGCAGCATTCTTGGGCGGCATGGAGTGCCTCCCTGATTGTCGCATTTGGGCGTATTCCCTGTGCCTCCAGCGAGTCCAACTGGATCTTCCCCGAGGACAGAGCTCGGGAACGGCCCCATCCGGAGGATGAAACTGGGAACTGGATCTCGCCGGCAAACTGCGCAGCCGGTCCTGGTACAAACACCGGATTCAAGCTGTGCCGTGACTCTGCCTCGGTAGCCGACACGAGAGCATCTCCACCAATAGCCGAGAGCATTTCCCATTCACGCCTATCGGAAAAGCTGCCCACATGCTCGCCACCATTGAGTACTTCGAGGCGCCGGCTCACGTCGTACTGGACGTGCTACCACCTAAGGAGACAGGCCTGTCCCCCCCATTCCACCAACATCTTCCCTGACCAGACGGAAGTGGATCTACGTGCGATGCATTCGTTGGCCGAACATAAGAACCTTAATCTCTTGCTAAGACACGACTTTTCTATAGACACCAAGGCTAGTGAGAAGTTTGTGACCGCGCAGCACAAGCATCATCCTATTGGAACGGCGTCCGACATGGACTTCCCGCCTGTACGCAGCGCACCTCCAAGAATTGCTGTCTTCAGAACGTCAAGGAGCCCTCTGCAAAAGTACAAGACATGTCGCAGGTCGGCGTGGGTATCTGACCCCCCGCAGACGTCTAATCGCACACGAAAACGTCCCTCGACCCGGTGCAAAATGCGCAGACGGCCCCGCTACGTGCTGCGTGTTGCGTTACCGTGTCCACCACTTTCTGCCGGGTTTTCCAGGATGCCACAAGACAAAGGCAAGCCTTCCGGGATCCTGCGACCATGGCGATGCAGTCAGGGCCACCCGCCAAACGCATAGTAAACAAGCTTCCAGAAGACGTCGCAACGTGGACAAGTCCGACTACAGCGACAATGCGAATTTCATCCACCAGACACAAATCAGCCAGCTTCCCGTGCACTGTCGCCGCAGGCCCGAGACCACTCTTCAAAGACAGCATCGACAAAGTTTCAGGCTAAGCCGCAGTCTGTACGAGACTGCACACGGCAATTCAACCAGTGCCACTCACCGGAGGCACTCCGGGCAGGTCGCCAGGACCGACCGCTCTGATGCAGCCAACACCGCCCTCCGGAGACGCTTCTCGCAGATCTCCCATCCTTGGGGCCGACCACCACGATGCAGCCAACTCCGCCCACCTGAAGCATTGTCGGCTGCTCCGCACACCTCGCAGTCATGGCCGAGAGTGACGACAAAGAGCGAATCTTGGGCTGGGCGCGCGGGGATCGAGGGCGAAAGGGAAGACCAGGATAGAACAGCTGGCCCAGGAACGGGTGCTGTCTCCCTCTCTGTTCATTACACTGGTTATACAAAGCATATGCGACTGTTCAACATATGTCTGTGCGCACAACAGTTGTGCATATCTTTAGCGTCATTTGGTAACGCTTCGCTCAATAAAAAAATTATAACACAGTCACGTTTTCTCAGCATACCTCGCCTAACATCGATTCCAGAGGTACGTGGAATCTGCTGAATTTTTTAAACAACAAACTCGCTAGCAGACGCTGCGTGCGTCGGCGTTGTATCTCGTGGGCGAGGGCGCGCTCTCGTTCCTTTCGAACTTCCAGCGTTCATCGCAGAAAGAGCGTTTCCGTAGTCAACGCGCACCGTTCACTCTCTCTCGCGACGCTGCGAGCGCTGAGGTGGGGGGCGCCCTCTGTTGCGCTCAAAGAAAATCGACTGTCACGACAGCAGTAGCAAGCAGCAGACGGCGAGCACGCCGACACGCCGAGACCTTGAGGTGCTTCGCCCCTAAAATGGTTGAGTTCAGACCCATCTGTGTAGGTTAACCAGCACGAAACGACAATGCTAGTTGTAGTAGGCAAAAATTAATGTGGGTACCATTTAGCAAAGTTAAACACTCACGAACGTACTTGATATGGGTTAAAGACAATCAAGGGTGGTCTGGGTTGCCAGCGAAAAGACTACGGGCCACGTGTTTGAGACCCCTGCAATATAGCAACAGTTGTATACTAGCCTACAATGAACATGAATTTACAAATATTTTTTTATGCGAAGCATTTCATTGCGTACAGTAAGCACTTTTGCGTTTCTATCTACGTATCTATCTATCTATCTATCTATCTATCTAGCCGCCTACGTCTGGGTGCTCTCGTGATGGCCTCCTTGACTTGGGGTAGACCAAAATTTGTATGGGAGGGTAAGACGTATTGATGTATATGTCTTGCTGGTCATGACATGAATAACGTGAAAATCCTGTCGCGTACGTCGTCAAACTCATTTCTCCAGACATGTGTGGCTCATACCCGTATACCACGGGCCGCGGAATGCGGGTATGCGCCACAGGACTTTGACAATTTATATCTAACGAGGAACGGCGAGAACAGGCATTGGCAATTTAAATGCGAGAGCGGTAAGAGAAATTGACGTCGGTGGCGTTGACAATGGTAATTTAAAGGCGACAGCGTTAAGAAAAACCGGACATCGGCGGCGTTGAATACAAAGAATACAAATCAGAGTCTCAGCAGGAATCGAACCCAAGCATTCTGAGTGGCAAGCAAGCATTCTACCACAGAGCCACGTCAGGTCTCGAAACTGCTTTGGAAGAGCACCCTATGCAGGCGTAATGTTGGTGAAACGTATATTGTGGTTGCAGTGCTGGCTATCTAATTTTATAAACATTACATACGTACTCCTATAACGAAGGAGTCTTGTCGGGTTAAGGTCAGTTGTATTATTAAGCGCCATCCATTGTAGTTGGTCTACGTAGCACTATTCAAGGCTACCATCCTTGCAAGCACAAGCTCTACATATCAGCTTACGGCGTCTAGTGTTGGCAATATCCATGTTTCTGTTGGCATCGTTACACAACTGTAAACCTTTGGTTACATGAAACATGCGACTGTGCAACATGTCTGTGCGTGTAACATTTGTACATATATTTAGCGTCATTTCATAACGTTTCGCTCAATAAAAGAATTACAACCCAGTCCCCTTACCTCCGGATGCTTCGCATAACATCGATTTTCATGGTACTTGGGATCTGCCTAATTTTTTTTGAATGAGCGTTGTTGTTGCTACGCTTCATACGCCAGTCACTATGGTCTAAGCCTAATGAATATTCTTCTGCGGTTCTTCTAGTATCCATTTTTTTCGTAAGCCCCGTCCTTTCCATGAAGTTAAAGCCGCTTAGACTAGTGGATGAAAGGTTACAATATTGTGAGACTTGATTGCTGGTCAGCAGCTTGTGTGTACAAAAGCTGTTGCGTCTCCTCAAAGAGAGCATGTTGTAGAACACGACGAATTCCATGAAGTTCGAAGTGGGTAATAATGTCTTTCACAGACGTCAACTTCATGATGTCACTGAGCCATTTTGTCAGGTGTGCCTGAAGTGCAACGCTTGAAGTCCTGGCCAGATTCAGCAATCTGTTCTGGTTGTCAGGCCATGCAGATATTGGTTGGTCCAACCATGTCAGGCCCTTGCACCTCTACCCTTTGTCCAGACAGTCATTAAGAGATGGCAGAGCTTCTGCATGGGACGATGCCTGAAACACACTCAGCTTTGCAGCCTGTAATTCTTCTTGTATCACTTTTCTCTGGAGCATACAATAGATATCTCGGCCCTTATGAGCATCTTCGAGCACTAACTCTGTGTGTCCAAGTAAATGATATTGTCTTATGACCGTGTCGTATCGCTGGAGCGGTCCTTTAATTAAAAAAAGTATTTACCTTGCTTGATTAGTGAAGTGAAAGGTGTATCGCGGTTGTCATCGTTTCAAGGTGGTGCAACGGTACACCGCCTATTCGATTTGCTGATTGTCTCGCGAAGTGAGTCGAGAGACTTCATTTGGGTAAAGTCGCTCTGGTTCGTGTTATCCTTGGATTCGAGTTTCGAAAAGGACTGTGATGTCTCTGATGTCACTTTCTCGTCAGAACGGGTAGTAACTCGTGGCACACAGGCGATCCAATTTCTATCACACTCCATGAAAGCTGTATGTCAGATTTTTCTTTGGAGAGTCCATCCAGATAATGAATTCAATGCGACCAATTCATCAGTATCTGTGCTGCGCACGAGTTTGCCAGTCACTATTTTTCAGAGGTGATCTGACACAATGAGTAAAGACAGTTCGCCCGAAGGAAGCATCGTTCATCAGTGATGAATTTTCTTTCAAGTCACAGCTATCTCATGAATTTGTTGTCGTCGAATGGTGTAGAAACACAGTGGCAGACAACTGGCACTATGATGGCTTTCACAACGAAAACCTAAGTGCTAAGCTGGCTGCGCACAGGAACTTCCACGATGTTGACCTTTTGAGCACCTTATGGAGTCGCTGCTCCAAGTTTTCAGGGCTATTCTGATCTCACCAACGTCAAAGCTTCTTGGCGATGTCTTCTTTGATGAATTATTGCCGTCTGCCCCCGTCCAAGGTGCCTCTGATATATGTACGGTTAACGTCGCGGACGACCCAAGCAGGGAAAGTCTGTAGGAATACGCCATTGTCCATCTTAGACATAAGGCACAACGACTGGTTACTTCACATTGTTGCGTTCGACGATACAAATGCTGTCATCCTGTAAGATGTTCCCGATACTATCCGGCTTCGTGTAGCTCGGGTCGCACATGCCGGGGCCATATCTTCCGTGGCAAAGTGAACAAGTCAACTTTATGTGACAGAACTTTGCTTGATGTCCTCGCGACGTACACCGCAAGCAGCGGTCATCCTTGAACAGCTGTTGCTTCTTCGGAGCCCAGAGATACCTTGGAGTCGCAGGTTTTGCTGCCATGTTTATGTGACCTTAAGAAGAAACATTCACGTTTTGCCACAGTACTGTTATGCAGCACAGAAGCGGTACTGAGGTCTCGTCACTTTTCAGCATTCACCTTTCGCTCTCTTGGCGTCGTTAAGCAGTGCCCTCGCCTTTCCAATTCCACCCTAGTGAATCTGAGCAGGTCATTCAGCTCGCCTTCCCAAAACGCAGTCACGAATGGAGTGCCTGTTCCGACACCCTACGCACAGGGTCTGCTATGGGAGGACTTCTTAATGTCTGTCTCCGTTTTTTGCTAAAAATACCAAGACGATTTCACCAGTCAGGGCATTTCGCTGAATATCGACAGGCATTCATGGAAAACTGAGTGTCGGCGCACTCAAAGGCTTTCAGACACTGAATATGCAGCTGCGCGGTGTCATACGATTTCCTAAGACCTCTTGCATTGTTTCCCCACACGACACGAGGAAGGTTTCTTCAGGCTGACAAGTGGTATTGTTCTATCTTCTTTCGGTCACCAAACCTTTCCTTAAGAATTTCGAGGGCGTGCGCATAGCGCGATTCTCTGGTTGGTAACCCCACGATAGATGCTGCCGCTTGTCCTGCGAGACAATCCCGCGAGTAGTCAAACTTTGTTGACGGGGATGAAGTCTCGTTGGATGAACCGTGTCTTCAAACTGTTCCCAAAATCCTGTCTAGTGGTGAACATCTCCACTGTAGGTGGAAATTCGTGATCTTAGGCCAGTCTTGATTTGGGCTAAGTGGTCGCGGTAGATCATGGCTAACAATCTAACGCGACAACTCTCAATGGCCTAACGCGACAATACTCAACTAATGAACAGTGAGTAGTTGAGTATTCGGCTAAACAGATACCGCTGCTTGCGGCTCACTTTCAACACGTTCTAAAGTCGCTATTTGACAGCGTAATTCAGTCCAGCATGCCTATGGCCTGATCGTCATACTAAGCTGTAGCATATCAGCTATATTCTGCTTCAAGCTGGTCATTAGCAAAGTGCTCTTCGAGAGCGGCATTGATACTTGAGAGTTCCAGATTACTCTAACATGTCGAGAATGCCTGTGAGCTGGCGATTTTGATGTACGGGTCGTTCAGAAACGTGCGGGCCTCCTGCAGCAGCTTGTCGTTTTGCGAGCGTTGGCTTGGCCTCGAGATGATCCATGAGTCAAAGCTCTTCTGCTGTGAGTAGGGAGGTTTCCGGCTCCTTCAGTAATGATCAGCGAAGCGCTCGTTGCTCTGTCGATTCTCGCCACCCACGTCGCAACGCGGACGAGTACAATAGCCTTTGAGTCATGCGTAGAAAGGCGAACGTTCTGCTCGGGGTTTTAGGCACCATAAATATAAGAAAACTATGCGCGAACGCGAGAAATCAGACACGGAACCATCTTCATCTTTCCCATAGCGTTCTTAACTTTCTCGTATTTTGTCGCAGTCCTAGGCTGCGCACGTTTATTTATTTTTTTTCTTCAATTACAACCAAGGATGAGAGATTTGTCAAAGCGCGCAATTAATTTGACGTGAAAACTGTGGATAAAACTCGTGTTCAGCAATGCTTGAAGTGTCGTACAGCCTGCTGCACTTCGACATTGTTTTGGAAATGGCGTTTCAAAAGTGCAGATTTCAATGCAGGAAAAAAGGTGAAAGTTCGATGTGGCAAGACAGAGGCTGTCGGCTGGGTGATCCAATCTCCCCCATCTAAATCGACAAATCTGATCGTGTGTGCCTTGCTATGTGTGGTTTTGCATTGTCCAAGAACACAACACCTTCACTCACGAGACCTGTCTCTTTCGTTGAATGACCGACCCAATGTTATGAAAAAATGTCTCAGTAGCATGCCGTATACATGGTTCCTTCATGGTGGGTCACACCTTTCGTGTCGCAGAACATTGTGGCCATAACCTTTGCTTGCATGTCATTGAGATGGCCTTGGTTTCTTGGATGAAGTCATGCACCCATGCCTCATCTCCTGTATGATGATTCCAAAGAGGAACTTTTTCACTTACTGCATCAAGTGATCGAGATTGTAACCATTCTTGCACTCTTGTGATTCGCGGTCAGTTTCCTTGCCACCTGTCTTGAAATCGCATTTCAGTAACCCGTCATAGATCATGTGATGGGCTTGAGCATGACCAATATCCAGTGTGGACACTACGTCCGACACCATTGTGTGCCTGTTCACTAGCACCATGTCCTAGTACTGTTGCAGTCTTGTTAATAACGGCGAGCAATTCATATGCACCCTTTGCCGCTCGCGGTACGCAGATCTCGGAACAGCTTGAGCGTGTTTTCTATCACGCAACGCTTTTACAGTTTCTTTCAAATGGAAAACTGCCCTTGAGACGCGCACGAAAAAGTGGTCCCTTCTGTATCACTCATGATGTAGAAGGAATAAAAAACGAAGAAAACCGGGCACATTTAGCGCCAGACAACACTGTGTGGCAGGAAACGAAGAGGTGTCATTCCACGTGCCGCAGTTTAAAAGTAAAAGGAATATCAAACAGCGTCGAAAAGTGTAACAACATCAAATAATCAATACTTGGCCAATCCCCATGAGTGGGTATGATCCATGTCAGAGGCAACAACAACCCCGTCGGCTTCTGCATTGTGGACACTCGCAGCGCGTCGCTCAAATACAAACACCTAACAACTATGAGAGTTGTTGGTTCACATTTGTCCTGTGTATACCTATGCATCCATTTCGAGCGTCTTTTGTGCTGCGGCGGCACGCTCCAAGTATCGAGCTGCTTGTAATTCTTCGTGTGACATTCTATATTTTTTTTGCTATCGCATTCATTGCTTCGCGCATTTGGCGACAGTGTGACTTTTTATTAAAGATAATGCGACGCCTACCAATAGCATAGCGAGGTAATTTTTTCGAAAAGGACGTTGTGTAGCACGCAATCGAAGGCTTTTCTAAAATCAAGAAATACACCACGGTTAGCATTTGGTTTTGAATGTTGTCAAGGATTTGTTCTTTTATTTCAGGTGAAGCTGTTTCTGAGGATTTATTTTAACAGAAACCATGTTGCTCTAGGGCAATTATATTGCTCGTGTTTAAAAAGACACAAAATCTTTTGTTTATAACTAGTTCGGCAATTTTCTTGAAAACAGATTGCTTTCTGTTGCATCACTGTGTAAAAGGCGATAAAGCTGCAACAATGGCGTCTCAGTTGTGAGTGTTGGCGGTGAATTCTCATTTGTTATCACATAAAAAAGTCAATTTAAAAAAGGCCTGGCAAGGACAGCAATATCGAGCGATCAGTGGCAGCAAGACGTGTGGCAACACTATAGAATAACTACAGCTACTTCTCTGCCGTGTTGTGTGGCTGCCATGAGAACTGGACTCCATCCTCTATCAGATGGGGAAACGTCGTAATTCAGAAGCAAAGCCACCGTCAGCCCACAAACGGAAACGTCATGCCACAAATTGTCATACAGGTCACATACTTTAGCAGGTGTTCTGTTGTGTCTCGTCAATCACTCCGCCATGTACAAGTACATTGAAAAGCTAATGTACTTGAATTGTAAGCAATGTCGAAATGGAAATCACAAGCCAGACCAAGCGACACTTGTGCTCACAACAAGAAACCAGCTAAACAAGGAAGAGCCAGCGTGCAACAGACCACATGGAGTCTTGGTAGTGGACCAACCAGATGTTTTAGGTTTCTATTACCAACAATTCGTTAAGTGTTCTCCTAGCGGCATGCCCAGGCACACTCACTTGACATCTCGACAAACGATAGGAGCAGTCAAAAGGCTTCGCATGGAGTGCAGGTTCTCATTGTTTATTGGTTTTGTGTTGCTCATATGGCGTATGTGGTGTCCTATGGTCGTTCAGCATAGGTGATCGCGATACATTTCTGAACACACAGCGTGTGTGTGTTTACTCGAGATTTATAAAAGTATATTCAGGGTGGTTTAGCCCTGCTCTGGCAGCATGAATCTTAAATGACACGGGAAAATGGCCAAATTATTCAAACATCAAATAAAGAAATATCAAGCAGAAAACCGAATAAATGCTAGTGAAGCTTTTACGTTTATTTTTCAGCAGGACTTTCGAATAATCGTCTGCCTCTTCTCATTGGGCTTTAGCGGGCATCACAATTTCTATTGCGACAGCAATGATATTGACACTTTCGGCTGATTTTTGCTGTCGCCGTCATGCTCCGGATACGTTTATATATATATATATATATATATATATATATATATATATATATATATATGGCACAAACAAAACTTAATCAGAAAATAACATTCCAAGGCTGGGGACTCGAACCAGCGACCCCTCACTCCGCAGCGTGCTGCGTTAGACCACTTAGCCACACGCTCTGCATGCGCCGGCATATTAACGGCAAGCTATTTACACACACCATTTGCCGCTGGCCGTATGCATATCTCGGAGGAGCATGTGCGTGTTTCCTATCACCCAACGTTCCTACATTTTCTTTCAATTTGAAAACTTCCCTTGAGACGCGCGCGAAAAACAGGCCCCATTCTGTACCCACGCCATTCTGTACCCACGCCTTCTGTACCCACGCCTTACGTCAGATGCCACCACGTGGTAGGATACGCAGAAGGGTCATTCCGCGCACCGCACTTTAAACGAAGAAATATCTAAGAGCGTCGCGTTCTGCGTTGTGGACACTTGCAGCACGTTGCTCAAACACAAAGGCGCAACTACTGTGACAGTTGTTAGTTCACGTTTCTCCGGTGTATACTTTCGCGTCCTTTTCGAGCGTCCTTCTTTGTGCTTCAGAGGGAAGCTGCAAGTATGGAGCTGCTCATCGATTTCATGTTACATTCCAGTTTCTTGCCATCACATTCATTGCTTCGCGCTTGCGGCGGAACAGTGACTTTTTTCCTTAAACTTTCCTTGTCCACTCAGGATTTCATGAAGGCTCATTAAGCACCAGATCATTGATAGCAACACCAGAGACGTCAGGGGTGTCCTGGCGCCACATGTCGAGAATGCCTTCGATAATATTTTGCATAGGCACGTCCTCGATTTCATTTCGGACATGGGCCTTGGGTGCAAGTATCACGGGTTCGTCACTTCGTTTCTCCGGGGCAGGTGCGCCACCCTCAAGGTTGGCGATGTAACGTGTGATCCCTTTGAGCTGGTGGCGAGAAGCACTCCTCAGGGGTCGGCAATCTCGCCGCTTCTTTTCAACATCGCCATGCGCGGCCTCTCCTCCTGTCTCTCTAAAGTCGACGGCGTTAATCACGCTATCTACGCCGATGACATCCCGGTATGGTGCGACGGTGGCAGTGAAGGTAGTGTCGAGAAATCCCTGCAGGCGGCCTTGACCTGTACGGAGGAATTCTTAGGAGGGCACGGGCCTCCGGCTATCTCCATCCAAGTCCGAAATCCTTTTTGTATTGCCCTTACCACGAGGGGTCGCATCCCCAAAGAACAGGTCCCTCTCGGGAAGTTCGACATCGCCATTCATACGGCCCTTGGGCTGTTCATTGCAAGAGTTGAGGTCATCCGCGTACTCGGTATGCTGATCGAGGTAAACGGTTGTAACGGGCAAACGATCGCTCGTATCACCACCAAAACGGACAACATGGTCAGGCTCATCAATAGGGTATCCAACAGCCGCAGAGGGCTGGGGGGAGCAAAACATCTCAGGTTGTACCGCGCCTTCCTAATGATCCATATCACGTACGTGGCCGCCGCACATCGCTGGCATGTATACCAGAGGGCAAAGCTCGAAGCACTGATGCCTAAGAGCATAAAAAATGAAGGACACTTTGTACATTCCAAAGTGTGTTCGGCGAAGGCGTGTGGCCATTCCACTGACTATGCCATGTCTTTTTTCTTTTACACTCTCAGTGGGATAACACACAAACCGAATGTGGGGGTGTTTTCTTTTTTAATTTTTTACCTGCGAATTGCAGCGAGACGCGAGACTAATCTTCCTCCGTTCGCATGCGATAGTATTTTCTGGCGCTTTGCGCATTGTGCAAACGCCATCCGCGTTCCAGAGCTTAAATTGATGGACCCTTTGTAAATTCGAAAGTGTATTCCGTGAACGACTGGGTCCATTCCGTGAACACCTGGGTCCATTTCGGTCAGAATGATTGCAAACGCTGGGCACAGTGACGCCACGCAAGCAAAGCACGAGCGCTGTAGAGTCCGACGCGACCGGCGTCCGTTTCGCGCATCTCGGCGGCCACCTGGCTCCGTGCCAGACCTCGGATGGAAGGACGGACGGACGGACATGGACGGATGGACGGACGGACGGAGAGACAGACAGACAGACAGACAGACAGACAGACAGACAGACAGACAGACAGACGGACGGACGGACGGACAGGCGGACGGACATGGACGGATGGACGGACAGACGGACGGGTAGACGGATGGACGGACAGACGGACGGGTAGACGGACGGACGCCGGACGGACGAACGGACGGACTCTGGACGAACACTGGACGGACGTGAGCATGAGACATTAAAAGGCTTTCGCCTTAAAAGGTGATCGGCATCCCCATGGGAGCCAGCACGGAGAAGCATGTGTACCTGGGAGTCCACAACACCCTCGACGAGGTTGTCGAGGCACAGCAGACAGCCCAGGTCGCCAGCCTCTCTTTTTCGGCTGTGGGGAGGCGGGCCATGGAGGCCCTCGGCTGCAATCCCACTGCCATCCAGGGAGAGGCGGTGCACACTCGACGCGCAGACGCGGGAGGCCATCGTGGTCTCGCCCATCCCGCACAACTTGCATCCACGGCACAATGTTGGCAGAAGAAGAGCCTGGGCAGGCCGTGCTTCTCAAATCCGTCGCCGGCGATCCGCACTCGGTCACGTTCTTCGACGCCGTCCAATACGGTGCGTCCGACCGGTTCGTGGCAGCCGTGGTAGATTACAGGGGCAACCTTCTTAACGCTGCGTCGGTGCGGGGCTCATCTCCAGCACTGGCGGAGCAGGTGGCGGTGGCCCTCGCCCTCCAGGACGGGAGCAGACCACAAATATATACGGTATTCCTGGGCGGCGGTCAGGGCCTTCGCCTCGAGTTCAGTCTCGGCGCAGGTGGCCTCTCTGCTTTGCGGCAGGAGCGTCGGCCCCCCACATCATCACTTGTTTCATCGCCCACATGGGGCCTAGGGTTGCCCCACTGGTTCCCAACGCCAACGCGCTGGCCCACGCCCGTGCGCTTGAACTGACCCACCGCGCCTGGGGAAACGGCGCTCGCGGGCGCGGAAGCGGGGCGCCACAAGGACTCCCTCCACATATTTAACGAGGCCACGAAACACTATAAGCTCAGCAGAAGGGTCTATCCCCCGCATAACGCCAAGCTCTCCTCGCCTCAATCTTCCACCCTTCGCGTTTTGCAAACTGGGTCCTATCCCAGCCTATCCAGGGTCAGTACATGCGCGGACTCCTACGAACCCAATTGTCCGGATTGCGGAGACCTTTTCTGCACTTTAGAACAAATCCTCTGGCGGTGTCCCTAGTTACGGGACAACGATCGTCTCACCACGCAAGCAGAGTGGGAGGAGGCGCTCAAGAGCGCCGACCTCGCCTCCCAGCTACAGGCCGTCCAGAGGGCTCGCGACGCGGCGGTAAGGCCCGGCCTGTCTGTCCCAACGTGGCAGCTGCCCGCGGCAGCTCCTGCCCCCTTAAAGGGGTTTCCGAGTCGCCCCCAGGACCATAGTAAAGTTCGTTGTCTGTATTTTTCCAAGTGGCCTACACCATGCATTCTGCCCAAAGTGCCCAGACCAATGCGTTTGACATCGAAAGCACCTCTGTAACTTCTCTTGCGGTGCGATGAGGTCACGGCTGTAGTTTCTTGCATGACTGCGTCATCTGAGGCATGATATTCCTTGGTGTCTGTGGCACTATTAATGATTTCTTCTCTGGTCAAAAGAAATACATGGCAATACGGTTAAATACAATGTAGTCCAGAAGTGTGTCAACAGTAAGGAGGGCAATATGATACTAGTGGCAGTTGTCAATGCGCTCGACTGATGCCTCTGTGGCAACTTGCACAAGCACAGGCCTTACAAACTGCTTTGAGGAAAAAAAGTGACCAGGCGTTCCGGCAGTGTATTCTTCCACGTTTAAGTGATGATGTTCACTGTGTCCAGTAAGTCCACTTCATACAGCTTTCCAACTACTGAGCACAAGATCATTCACTCAAGGAGCTCTTTTGGTACTTTGACTGCACGTATTGAATGATACAACATAGTGACTGTGTAATTGATGACTGCACACAAAGTTGAAGGGCAGGTGTATTGTTGGGTTGCAAAAAAATGCCTTAAAATTCTTCACTTTGGCTGCGCAGCTGTGTGCAATAAAGATAAAGGACTGCTTGGAATTGGTTTTTATCTGTCGGTCAAGCTGATGCAGCATTAGGTTGCAATACATCTGTGTCATACTTTCACACAGTGCAGGAAATGCAGCTTTCACGGTATGGCCCATATGCTGGCATGACAGTACTCTGTATCATAAGTGCAGAAATACGTTCAAACAAACAAACAAAAAACGAAGAGAAAATGGTCACGGCGATGGTGCATACTGACTAAGCTCCATGCCTTCCTTTTAATGCTTCCTTGTGTAGCTTACAACATGCTTGTTGGCATAAAAGTATATTGAAAGCACTCAGAGTATTCAACTCATCATCATCGACACCAGCCTATTTTGTGCCCACTGCAAAATGAAGCCTTCTCCCAATGATCTCCAACCCATTTTGTCCTGCGTAGACAGAATCCATTTTATGCATGATACAAATCCCCATACCTTCTTCGGCTTATACTTGATGTATTCAAAAATTTTGCGGCAAGCGATTATTGAGGCAAAAAATTTGCTATATTGAGGTCATTCGATAATCGCTTTAAGAGGAGTTGCACGGCCCCTTGACTATGATTCTGAACGGCACTGAAATATCAGAGGTGGTGCAGTGAAAGTGCCAGGAAGTATTGTCGTATACTTGGTCAGTCCTTCAGGGCTGTCGCACGAAGTCTTTTGGGTCTCCTAATGTATTAAATATCTGGAGCAGCAGTATGTCCGCAAAGTGTTTGATACAGTGTGCTTTGATAGTCTTAAACTGCTTTGGAGTTGGTTTTTTATGCGTGTTTCATTTTCCTTTGCTTCATTTTCAATTGTGTGCTAACTTAGCTT
>JALIZH010013987.1:0-53715 GCA_030522465.1 Rhipicephalus appendiculatus | reverse complement strand
GTGTGCTAACTTAGCTTAGGTGGTACATACTTAGGCCACAAAACACTGCAGCAGTGCTATTTACCCTGCATATGCCAACAGGATCTATACTACAGCAACAAAAAGTATCTTCATGGGTGTTTCATTTTTCTTTGCTTCATTTTCTATTGTGTGCTAACTTAGCCCGCGTGGTACATAATTAGGCAACAAAACACTGCAAGAGAGGTATCTAGCAAGCATATGCCAACTGGATCTGTACTATAGCAACAAAAAGTGGATCGGTACAATGTGGTTTAGCGATACAATGTGGTTTGGTAAGGTCGTGCCTAAATATTGTGCGTTCTTTTTTTTCTTTTGCTTCAGTTTCAATTGTGTGCATATTAACTTGGCCTTGGTACATAATCCATACATAGGCAAAGATGAAACAGATGCTTCCACCCTTCATGCGCGCATAATCTCTCGTTGTCTCTTACGGACGTGCAACTGCTTAACTATCAGAAACTTTCATAAAATAATACATTCTCTTTGATGAGTGCTCCAGCTATTTTTATGTGTTAATGCCTGATATCATTAATTTGTGTTTCTGGCATGCACTATGTGATGCTGATGTGCAGTGTGCTGAAACCATTTTTCAAGAGCTTCTCTCTAACATGAAGTACAGTATATGGCTACCTTTATCAGAGATTTTGTAAGTGTCGCATACGCAGCAAATATGAAAAAAAATTAGCCAGACGTTTTATTGTGCGAGGATTGTGTAATCGGTGTTCGCGTATTTCTATTTATTCTGTTTTCCGCATTTTCTTATGTGACCTGCCATGTTAACTGTTTTCAAGTTGTGGTAGTGAAAAATATCTTTATGGAAAAATGGCTTTCTGACTTGCGGGTTTGTAGGAAAAATACCATCTCGCATGTAACAAAACAGTGCACGAATGATACACAATGCTGTTAAGGCCAGCTTTAAGCTTTCGTGGTTGTTTTGTTGTGGGAACACAAGGTTGCGAATAGACAAAGCCATGAGCGAACAGGTTTTCATAGTACGGCTGTTTGTACGTGGACTGCTATTAAATGTGGTTGTGGCCATGATTGTATAATGATGTCTCCCACATACATGATGTCTCCCACATACTTCTACGTTTTTTGTCCTCTTAGGCACAGCATTGATGTGATTGTATATGCAGCTATACCTGAGTACCTGCTTTTTTGTTTGGAAGGTCGCACGGAGGAAAAAAAACACACATCTTTGATGAATGAATTCATGACAAATGTATTGAATGGATGCGTTATAGGTATAGAGGTATTGGTATTGGCATTCATTGTGCTTTTTTACCCTCTGTGGTGGCTTAGTGGCTATGGCCTTGAATGGCTTAGTATGAAGTGTGCATGCTCAATTCGCTTTACGATAGCCACGCTTCGATGAGAGTGAAATGTAAAAGCTCCTTGTGTGTATAAAATATTCTGAAGTCGCCTGCTACGCCATTTTTCATTATGTTTTTAAAATGTAAATCATAATGAAAGAGCATACTCTTTCATTATGTTTAGGAATAGAGTGTACTTATGCGGATTGTGGCGCTAAATACGTGGGGGGAGACAAAAACTTCGTAGAGAGGCTGCGACAACACAATAACGACGACTGCAAGTTCGACAGACAAAGCAGTGCACTAGCCGAGCCCAGCGACGTCAATGATCAGCGTCTCATATTGACAACTTCCGCGTCATCGACTTCCAGGTCAATTACCACAAGCAGCTTTTGGTGCAGTCTTCGCACACTCAGGTAACACCCGGAAACGTGAACTGGTCTGCAGGTGCGCTGCCGAGTTTGTATTTTAATAGACTACGGCACGTCAGTCAAAACAAGCGTGATGGCCCGACATGAACACAAAGCTTTATAAACTCTGATGCTTTGTGGAGCCCCACAGTTACCCCTGAAGAAAGGTCCGAGTTGCAGCCGAAACCTCGGGATTTCCTCATTGTATAGTAAGGTAAAATTGTTACTTTTAATTAATACGTTGGTTGATGTCCCTTTTCCAATGTTATGTGATCAAGCTGTATGCGTGGAGTCGTGTCAAGTCAAATCCAGGAATATGCAGACGAAAGCTAGGGCTATCTGACGGAGCGCAACTTCTTTATACACCAACCACTCGCAGAGACGCATATGGTGTAAGGCTTGATAGCAACTGAGAAGTGTCGAACAAAGCCAGCTTATGGATCCTCCATCCTCATCAATTAGCATGCAAAATATGCGGATTTTTTGCTTTCCTGCAAATGAATGAGTTACGTAACCGCAGGCAGAAGGTTGCCTTCGGCCTCAGCTCGCCGCCGCGGTCATTTAATGACAACCACACACTAACTTTTTTCCGGTAAAATTTGCATTGCACATTCTTTGAGGTAGCCGTAGACAAGATTGAGGCCTGCTTGCAGGGCTTGTTAGTGCTCTCCAGGAGAGTGCTAGTTGGTCTTCAAGGTTCTTTCATCTTCATATATGCATAATTAAGACCAGGTATTGATGCCATTAATGGTGGGAGGCCTGACAAGGCGATGTTGAAAAAAGTGGGAGATGTAACAGCGCCTTGGGCGACACCAGATTTATTGTGTTGCCAATCACCTTCAGTATCCCCGACCTTCAGCAAAAATGTTCTGTCCGCCAGAAAGGCTTTCACCAAACGATACAAGTTACCACGTATCCCCACTCTATGTAAGCGCTGAAGTATGGCAATGCGGGGCACGGAATCGAACGCTTTTTTTTTGAGGTTGAGTTCAACAACTACCCGGAGCTGTCGGCTGCTAGAATGTGCAAGAACGCCCATAAGAAGTTTTCAGCAGATACCCTGAGCGCTGAGCCTTTGCCAGAATCCTACTTGCTCAGGAAAAATGATGTTGTGTTCCTCCAGCGACCTTTCAAGTCTACGCGAAGGCATGTGTTTCATTACTTTATATACGTTGTAAAATAGGTAAATCGGCCTCGGGTCTTGTAATGACCGAAGTGGCTTGCGGGGTTCCAAAATTTGTATCACCACTGCTTTATTCCGTACAGGAGGAAGCTCACCGTTACTCCAACACTTGTAGATCTCTCCCATGAAGGAGAGTTTATATCATTTAGGTAGTTTCAGATGGGTTTAATACCGCACTGTACCTGGTCCTGGGGCGCTATGTAATTCGAGTCATACAATGATGGCTCTAGTATATCCAGTGTGAATAGAACGTCTTATTCAAATGGTTCCTCTGAAGGGGGGGTGAACGGCAAGGCATCAGCATTTTTGGTTAGGGTAGAAAGAACTTCTCTGCTTTTATAGCTAGATCAGCCGCGCAGATGCCCAGATGTTAGTTCAAGGCTCTGGGACGCTTGCGTCCGAGCATAGCACCAAATACACGCCAGGTCCTCCATAGGTTACATGTGCCATTGAGTGAGCGACATAGCAGCTCCCGATTCCCGACAAGAAGTTTCATGGTATAAGCTACTGTTCAACCTCTTAAGTAATGCCAGCAAGCGGGCGTCTACGACAAGTTGCACAACCAGGTAGACAATAAGCTTTCACAGCACGAAACCTTCTATTCCGCAGGCTCGAAAGATAAAATTCAGCCTTGGGACATCAAATTAAACTGAAAGCTTTTTTCTTGTAGTTTCTTGTTAGCCTCATTATTTTTTATAATAACCTCGACGAATACTGTGGTAACCCGGCACTGATCTAATGCTTGCCGGTAATTGTCCCAAAAGTCTTACTCCTTTTTTGATGGCGTTGTTGAAGCCGCTGAAATTGTCACTCTTTGGGGACCCGTGACACCACCACTCTTTATTCATGGCTGCCAGTGACGTCTTCAACCCGTGTCCGTACAATTTCTTAGGGATGAGCAATTATTTCCACTCAGGCACACGGTCTTGCAAGGCACCGTGTTGATCAAGGTGGATGGAAAATGTTAATTTTATGGCGGTGGTGCGTTTGTCTTTCGCAAAGTGCTGTCATAGGTGTCTCCCCGTGCGTCTAACTAGTGGTAACTGCAGCCTGTGTGGATGGCGTTAAAATCACCCCCAAGTATAACACTATTATGCCAATATATATTTTAGGTAATGTGGAAAAGAATATATATCCACGCGATATGCCATAGTCCCGAACGACATGGCATATGCCGAAAACACCAAAGCTTGTTGGTCACAATCTAAGGTGAGGTGCACTCTCGCTACCTTCTGCATCTGCGTGTACCAGTGGACGTATGGAGCTCTGAATGGGCCTCACTTGAGAGGACAATGACACATGCCTGCCCATTGGCTATTGCAGCTGCGCTTCGCGATCCTGGCCCGTGACAAGGTTGTTCAATTGAAGGGGTGCAGTTCGGTTTGTACTCTTTTACATTGGGGCTGATAGTGCAGTCTCCTGAGGCAGGATGGCTAGATGGATCGTGAGTGGCATAGATAGTCTCCTTTGATGTTCTGCTTGCTTTCGCCGTAGCCTATGGCAGTTCCATTGCAATAGCCAAACCAGAGAATCTGAAGCAAATATCTAATGATGTTTTGCGCTAGTACCCGCCAATGTTAAACAGCAAGATGCGTGGCATTCACGTCGACAAGTGCCGAAGACCGGCCGCTTGCCTTTGGGACATCTGCGGGGTTCCGAAATGCTGACTCATGCGCTTTGTCAACTCGAAGGTAACTGATTCGATTAGTCGCCTTAGTTGGTCTTCGTCTACGCGTACGATGCCTGAACGGTCTGTTTTAGGTTGTGGTTTCGCGCGCTGTCGTGTGTTACTGAGGGCTTCAGCACAGGGCCTATGTGTGCGTGCGTGCGAGCATGGGTGCCGGCAGTTCTTGCTCCAAAGTGTTAGTTCTCGAGTTGAGGTTGCATTGGCTTGACGAGACCTTTTATGTTCTATGTCAGGCAAATATCGCAGCTTTTATGTGCGGGGTGGCCTCAAATTGAACATCTTCATTGGTCGACTGCTGGGCGCGTTTTCCTCTGGTGTCTACTTTATGACAGCTATCACATATGGAATTTTTAGAAAGGTGGTAACAAATTCCGGTAGGAGAGTGCTGCAGTGGATTTTGCGCGGCAGTCTGGAGCTCTAGAACGTGATAAGAGCGGACGTGTTCTTACCCATGGGCTTGGCATTCGCTATTCTGCACAATGTGCATTTGAGGTAGTCATAAGCTGCTCACATCTAAGCCCATAGGCACGATAGACAACACCGCAAATCAGCCTTGGGGGGAATGGTTCCATAAGACGGTATTGGTGTTTCCCTTCCCGATTATTATGACAAACGCAAGTCTGAAAAGAAAGTCCCTAGCATGAGTGTGCGAAACATCGACAGCAAACACATTTCTGTGCTGAAGAGGTCGTATTTGAAAGCCTGAGTGGAAATGAATTGTCCAAAGCTCGTCGGCAATGGCTCCGTGCAGCCATTATGCAGGCGAGTTGCCTAGTGTTCCAGGTGTTGTAAGCTTGATTATCACAGCGTATTTAACACTGATTGGATTGCCAGCTGTACATTTAAATGCGAAAATACAGCCGACGGTACAAACGGCGTAATCTATCTATCTATCTATCTATCTATCTATCTATCTATCTATCTATCTATCTATCTATCTATCTATCTATCTATCTATCTATCTATTGTTCGTTGTGTTCAGCTATCGGGGGAGCGGCGCCGAACGCACCTTTAGATTTCTTGGTAAATTTCGCAGAAGGACAAGTGCAAGAGCCTACCTGAGAAAGGTGCTTTTCAGGCGTGTGTTGCGCGGTAACAACAAAAAGTTGGATACAGGTATCCGTGCCACCACTTCGCTGGGTTCGTCATCCCTCATTCTTGCATCGGCGCTAAGCTTTTCCGAGGGCTCCATTGCGTCATCTGCAGCAAGCCGTAGCAGCAACATGCTCCAAAGTGATGTTGCCACTACGGCTTGTTGCTGCTGCTCAGAAGACACGGCACCAACTTCGTGAGCGCATGCAATGGTTCGAACTTGTTTTCTGGGTCTGTCGTTGGCGTGGAAAATTTTGAAGCATTATCCTAGCGTTCCCAGGAACAAAATGGTCGCGGCCCGTCCATCTTTGGCAGCCTGTCCCAAAAACGTGTGGCCCCTAAGCCCCAGAAACATCAGAGGGATGCGAACGTTCGTGTGATCGCGAGGGCTGCTCACAGCCTCACATGTACAATGATTAATTTAATCTTTATGCGCAATGTGTGCAAATGAAGCACGAAGCACAATGATAAGGATTTATGATCTTCGGGTATACATTGATACGCGCTCCTACTGGTTCACTTTTTTTCCCGTAATTAAGCCCTTTGGTCTTCCGTTATATCCACAAGTTGTTCGAGGCGCATGTGAGTAGATATGCCAAGCGTCCATAAAGCAACGAAAATAAGAATCATGATGAACATATAGAAAGGAACTTGACGTTCTATTATGACTGTCTATTCACAAGCGACTGCTTCGCATGATTCTCACTCGTGTGACTAGCAAGAACTACATGTCACTCGAACGGGCTGAGTAACTCTTTCCCCGTGCAAATGGAAGGGCATGAGCTAGTTACTGAGGACACAGTGGGGTACACACTACACTTTCAACTTCGTTAAATTCGAAACTGGCTCATTCCGGCTCAGAAAGCTTTCAAGCCGGCGTCGCGTCATCGCCCTATTAGCTGCAAATAAAGTTTTTTTAATCCAAACAGTTAATATACTTACAGTTAAACAGTTAAATAACGAAGCATTAAATATACTGTAAAAATTTCAAGATTGTGGCTTCTCTCTCCAGACTATCCGCTTTTCTGCTAGCCGCGTCATGCTTACATCCACTCTGCGTTATGAAAAAGACAGCAATATTCTAACAGCAATGCTGTTACAGCTCAATGTTCGACAGTGCCAAGTGAACAAAAACAATGATCTTCATCGTCGACCTTGACCTTCAATCGCGTATCTCGGCAGCTGCGCTCTCTCTTCATCCTCTTTTACATTCCTATTACTAATGAAGGATAATTAAGGGTAAGTGTTAATTAGGACTGATATATTAGCGCTATACTAATAAGCACAATAAGAGTAGCACAGTGGGAATTAAAACATTGAGGTTATGACATTGCTAATTAAGTCGTGCTAAATAAGGCCTTGAGTATAAGCCTCGCTAATTGTTTTACGCTCCACATAGCCAAGCTTTGCAATTTTCAACAACCAGCGCAGAGTAGACAAAGTACAAGAAACGGAACAAAGACAAGCGCTCTCTTCCAACTCTCCAACTGAGTGGAAAGTGTTGGCTCATGTGATACCCCCTGTACATTTCTTTTTTTTAGTTTTTATGCCTCGAAACGTATGGTTGAAAGTGCCATAAAGGAGTACTGAACTTTAGATAGGCTTAAAGTAGTGCCATTAGCTTTAGAATGACATTTCCCCGTCCGCGTTTATTTACCCATTACTATTACGGTGCTTTTCCGTTCATCGTGTCGAAACAATGCATCTTCTGCGCACGTGATAACAGAACACTGGCGTTGTTCTCTACAAATAAATTAAGGAGTAGGACAGAAATCTGCTGCCATCATTTGCTGTGTTTTGAATATTTCCATACGAGGGGCTATCGCGAACACAGAAGTGAGAATGCCGTATCTACCCCGCACGATAAATATCATAATCTTCGAATACGAGTTTTTAAAAACGGTGCAGGGGTGTTCAATTGTTCTGAGCCGAACCCTATGGAAGCGGCCTGGGAACTTTTAAACACCCCTGTGGGCATCACCTATTCGTTATATCAATCATTGTTTACTGTTTTATATAATTTAAAGGCCGTCAAAGTAACCTCTCAAAATACAAAGAGCAAGAGCGCTATTCTTTCCTGACGTCTTCCTGCTTATGGCAAAACTCGTGACGTCAGCATTCTGTTCACGTGACGTCATAAGGAAAAGAGGAATCGATTGGTTCATATATAAGGAATATCAGTTGTAAATTGCGTTCGATCCTGCTTGACATGTTGTCATGGGGCTGTTTTGCCTAGTCTCACATTCATTTCGCTTGGGATCATCTGATTTCACTTCGTATTGTACGTTTTGAGATGCGAAGCAGCTTAGGGCGAAGTTTAATCCGGTGGTTGTTGTGGTGGTGTGCGTCCTGACCACCCTTACTGGGCATGCGCAAACCCTTTAAATAACAATAATAAAAACCTCCTCTCCCCCTCTCTCTGCTCTACGAATCCCTCTCCGCGGCGACCACACCCTCACTGCGCATGCGCGTCCCATCCCGCTCTCCCCTCCTAGGCTCCCCCCTCTCTCCTCTAGGCATCCCTCCCAGCGGCGTCCACACCCCCACTGCGCATGCGCGTCCCGCCTCTCTCCTCTCCCACGCTCCCCCCCTCTCTCTCCTCGCGACGCCGACGCAGGCAGCCTCTGCTAGCGAGTTTCTTGGTTCTGCTCGCGCTGCACAACCGTTCACTGGCCACCCCGTATATATGGCACTGGATCTTGACCTGCAAGGTAGTGCCGGTGGGAGATTTCTCCTGTGCGTTGTCGAACAATAAAAATTCGCAGCGTGTGCGTTAAGTAAAAGCGGACTGCGGGTCTCTGTGTCCAGTCGGAGTCTTCTGTCTCTCATTTCCCATTCGCAGCGATTGGCATGTTCCAGTAGGAAACACCGGTCCATCACTGCGTGCTTTGCGCATCCCCATGTTTCTCTCCTGCTCAACGCTGCGATGAGCGCCAGCGTCAACGCCGCCGCCAGCGTAAGCGTTAGCGCCCACTGCTTCGCATCTACACATGGTTCCCTTTAGCGGCAGATGGTGTAATTTTTGAGCAGACAAGCTTCGATAGCAACGTGTAACCGAAAAGCGCGAAATTTGCCCAGGCCGAACGCTTAATGCTGACATTGTCGACGTGTTTTATGATGAAATAAGCGGCGACGAAATAAGTGGCTACAAAGGGCACGGAAGGCAAAAAAAAAGAACACTGTCTCGTCTTTAAACTCAGAGTGGTAAAGGGGCCCGTCAACGTATCAAAGGGACTCACTCCCGTATTCTAGAACGTCCCTTCACTTGGCGCTCCACCTTGACTTGAGAATGTCGATGGCAGGACCACCTTTCGGCACTAATGTTCACTGCATATGAGCGATAGCCAGCATCATTTTGTGGGAACCACCGAGTCATTTTGAGTCGAGCAGCGGCGCTGTGCTCCGTTCGGTCAAGTGAAGGCTGGAATTCCAGTCGAGGCTTCTTTGAGAATACGCGTGTCAAGCAGTGCGAAACACTGTAGCGAAGGCTTCCGGATATCTTCAACTATATGTGGTTCTTCAACGTGCGCTCAGATTGTCCAATACGCGGGCCTGTTGGATTTTGCTTTCAGCAATTTGTGACCAATTCAGCGGGCATCCAACCCGTGTCTTTTTGGTCGATGACCATTCACCGTAGCAATTGAGTCGCCCTAATGGTAAACTCAGCATAAAATCTAGCACTAATTTCAATATCATTTTAGTCAGCAACACCTTTTACTATTTGTGGTGCTCACATATTCGACCCTATATAGTAATCACAATGATTTGTGTCACTTCACCTATGTGTTTTTAAGCTTAACACTGATATTGCTTTATAGGGACACCAAATATAGAATGCTATTTATTACTGCAATAGCAAGTATATGGACAGTCTCGACGGGTTTTTGCCGTTGCCGTCGCCGTAATGTCGCGGCTGAAGCGGAGATCAAACGAGCCGACCCAACTCCGTCGCTCCGAGGCGCATGCAATAAGATCATCCCGCCTGTTAGACTACGCGTCGAATGCTCAAGCAGAGAGGAACTATTTATTATTGCGATAGCAACTATATGGAGAGTCTAGACAGGTTTTTGCCGGCGCCGTCATGTTGCGGCTGAAGCGGAGCTCAAACGAGCTGGCCCATCTTCGTCGCTACGAGGCGCATGCGATAAGATCCTCCCGCCTGCTAGATCGGACGTCGAATGCTCAAGGAGAGGGGAACTATTAATTATTGTGATAGCAATTATATGTACAGTCTCCACGGGTTTTTGCCGCCATGTTGCGGTGGAAGCGGAGATCAAACGAGCCGACCCATCTCCGTCGCTCCGAGGCGCATGCGATAAGATCCCCCCGCCTGTTAGACCACACGTCGAATGCTTGACGCGACCGGACATCGAATGTTCGACGACACCTTGCACGAGCTCGTTCTTACCTACCTGAAGTATGTCCTGTTTAATGGTACTGATTTCAGCGATGACAGCGCTGCTGCTAAGTGCCTTCATATGTACCCTAGTCCTCTTATTTTCGTACCGTAAAATGGCGTTACTTTGTGACATGCGCTCGGTTTTCTGTACTTTAAATCGTGCGCCATGCCCAGGCACTGCCCAAAAACTATAAGCCACTCAACAAGCTCGCCTGACATGCGGTGTCACCTAGCGACAGCCGGCTGAAGTTCGCACACTCCGGAGCCCCTCTTGACGCCGACATGTGCAATGGAGTTTTAGCGCGCATTGTTGAAGTACCGTAAACTTTGTGCGCTCGACCCGTCCGCGCAAGAAAAACAGCGAAAACAGGTATGTACTTGTGATTGTTAATATGTAGGTTAAAATAAACTGTAATATAAATTTAATCAAGTCACGTATGTTGAAGTTCATAGAAAGGAAACTTAAATGTTGATACTTCGCGGGGTGACTTTGTGACACGCCAACTGTCACAAAGTTACACACTCTGTTTTTAATTTTAAATTATATGCTATTTTGTTGAAAGGACGAAGATGCTCAACATCCCAGCGGGGAAAAGCCTATGGGTTGCCGATGTAGAAGAAGCGAGGAAGACAGGAAAACCGACAACCGGAAAGAAGGGCAGCTCTTCCTCCGGTATCAGAACTAGACGACCTAGGAAGAGGTCTTCTCTTGATGACAGCCCAGAAGAAAGCACTGACAGAGATTGTACATAACGCAAATAAACTTTTGATGGGGTAACATTATGTGAGCCTTTTTTTTTTTCAATCATATTCAGCCAAAAACAACGTTGTCACAAAGTTGCCCCACACGACGGGGCAACTTTGTGACAGCTTTTAACCTGAATGTAACCGTTCGTATTAAAGATGCGGATTTGTAGAACATATCATCGTGTGAGGTAATGTTCCAGCAACGTTATGCCACTATTCATTTGCCTTTATGTTGATAATTTTCAGCGAGAGAATGAAAACGTACGAAATCTGTCACAAAGTAATCCCATTTTATGGTATATCAAGAAGGCGTACTTGCAAATGTTATTACTCCGCAAGACCAAGTCATTCTGCAAATCCTCTAGACTGACCGCTTACTAAATGATGTTGATGACTCACCCCCTGTCGTGACGTAGAGAACTACGTCGGTACCATTCGGAGACTCATCCAATCTATATTCGTTAGCAGCCACCGTTTGCCTTCACCTAGCCGTTTTCCGACGACAGACTCAGCAGTGAGGCTAATAACATTTGTTGAGATTTGACGTTGCAAAGCTACGATATGAGCATGGTTGACACCATAGTGTAGGGCTCGTGAAATATCCAATTCCTGGGCTTCATTAACGTGCACCCAAAGCTAGGTAGACGGGCCTCAAGCTCTTTCGCCTCCGTCGCAAATGCGGCCGCCGTTTCCGGAATTCCATCCAGCGATCTTCGGGACAGCAGTCAAGCACCTTCACCCCTAGACCACCGGCGGGCCGGGGCAGCGATACTCGCAAAAGTATTCTGGAAAACAAGTAGCGATGCACCCGTGCTCGCAGCCTAAAATACGGATAATGAGGTACATTTGTCTGTAGGCTTATGCCACAGGGGCGAAGGAAAGAGACGGCTGAACCATAATCGACACCAGCAGGGAACGCGAGCCGTGGCTTCACGTGCCACAGCTAAGCGCCGTTTTGATTTTAGGAGCTTGTTAGGCAAGCTTCTTAAGCTCGCGCCTTGTCCGGCGGCGATGGCGTGTACACTTTACTGCGCATGCGCAAACCCTTTCGAAAAAAATAAAAATAAAAAATTACGCCATATCCATAAAGTGAATGATGTTGGAGGAGCTTGCTCGCAGATGATCGGTTAACCCACGAATCCTCCGTACACATCTCCTACCATCATATACAGACGTGACAACGTTGTTATATACATATTACATGCGGCGCTCGGGCCGCGAGCCCCAGCTGCTGCTCGTTGCGAGCCCGCCGCGCTGTTGTGCGGTGTTCACGCGGCCGAGCGGTAACGAAGTTTTCACTGCCTGAGCTCCCGGCGAAGAGAAAATTACACCATCTCCCGCTAAAGGGAACCATGTGTAGATGTGAAGCAGCGGGCGCTAATGCTTACACTGGCGGCGGCGTTGACGCTGGCGCTCATCGCAGCGTTGCGCAGGAGAGAAACCTGGGAAGGCGCAAAGCACGCAGTGGTGGACCGGTGTTTCCTACTGGAACATGCCAATCGCGGCTAATGGGCAGTCAGAGACAGAAGACTCCGACTGGACAGAGAGACCCGCACTTTAATGAACTCATTAAAATTGAATAAAGTGTCTTGGAAATCATCTACCCTGAGCTGTGCGAAGGCTTCTCCTCCCGCGTAGATAGTGCGCGTGCCGGGGAGTAGGCGTTGTCCTTGAGGTTGGTGAGTGAATTAAGATTTTGATCTGAGTGTGCCAAACGAAATGATTGTGCAAAGTTATGGACCTGTTCTTAAGAACGGCATGGCCCTCTCTCGCTATGGAGCCCGAGGCAAACGTCCTAACCGCCGCTTTGAGTGATTCCGGTTAGGTTTGCGCTTTATTATTATCCAAGATTGCCAAAGCAATGGCAACCTGCTCCGCCTTAGAGGAGGCGGTCCCAGTCACGGTGTTCGATGAGATGATGTAGTCTCGGTTATCCATTGCTACTACGGTAAAGAAAGACGAACTTTCATATTGTGCCGCATCTACGAAGCGAACAGATTGGGGATCACCCTTGATCCTCTTCAGGATCGCAATCCCTCTTGCTCTGCACCTTCCCTCATTGTGCTGCAGGTGCATATTTTGAGAGATCGGTGCAAGATGAATATTTTTCCTTTGCTCCTCGGTGAGTCACTTCTCTATTCCGCCTACACTGGATTGAAACCCAGGATGGCTAAAATTCTTCCCCTGCCACACAGCAGGATAGTCAAGCCGACTGCGATGTACAGTTGATCGACGGCCGACGCTCTGCTCGCCGCTATCAGTGCCAGCGTTTATTGCTGTAATCTCACCTTCAGTTTACCGGCCACAAGTTCGGCCTAAAGTGTTTCATCTTCGACTACTGCCTACTGCCTTCGTCGACGTCACGACCACGTGACATCTGGTGGAGGTGCTTCCCGGTCCATGTACCGAACGCCCCCCCTCCAGCCGTGAGCCAAGCCCACAACGTGAAAAGGACATCGACGCCAACGCTGAGCAGCGAGCAAGCCGCAGGCAGCAAGGTCTACCGCCAGAGTACGAGCCTCTCCCTGAAAAGACCCGGAAGACCAAGACCCTGACCTCGGCCGCAGCGACGATGACAGCCCCTGTGCCATCTGCACCCATCCTGATCCGGCAACTGAAGGAGCCGCCGACCTTCTATGGATCGCCAAGTCAAGATCCCGAAACCTGGCTGGAGACATTCGAAAGCGTCTCGGCATTTACCAACTGGAGCTCCGAAGACCAGCTGCGTCATGTGTACTTCTACCTGGAGGACGCCGCAAGGACCTGGTTCGAGAACAGGGAGCCCACCATTAAACTGGGGCATCTTCCGGACCAGCTTTCTCACCGCGTTCGCAAGCGTCGTGCGAAAGGAAAAAGTCGTCGCTTTGCTGTAAACACGGGCGCAGCTACCGAACGAAAACGTCACAATCTTTGCGGAAAAGATGATCCGTCTCTTCCGCCATACCGACCCTGACATGACCGGGGAGAAGAAGGTCCGTTTGCTCATGCGAGGGGGTAAAGCAAGAGCTCTTCGCTGGGCTGGTGCGGAACCCACCCACAACAGTCCAAGAATTTGTCTCGGAGGCTACGACGATCGAGAAGGCGTTGGAAATGCGCACCCGCCAGTACAATCGCCTATCGATGCAAGAAAGCGCAGCTGTTCACGCCCTCGGATCCGACGACCTACGCGAAACGATCCGAGCGATCGTGCGGGAGGAGCTGCAAAAATTGTTGCCGTCCTCGCAGCCCCAAGTTGCCTCGATCGCCGACATTGTTCAAGGAGAAATCCAGCACTCGCTGGGAACCACTGAACCGTCACATCCTCAGCCGCAGGCCATGAGCTACGCTGCTGTAGCCCGACGCGACGCCCCCCCCCTCCACGCCCACGTCAAGAGGCCGCAAGGCCGCATTCCCGCTGCCAGACACCGCCGCCACCGCCATCGACGCCGTACCGTCCACCTGCCGGCCAGCGCTACGCCCGAAGAAAAACCGACATTTGGCGGACCCCTCACAACCGCCCGCTCTGCTACCACTGCGGGGAAGCCGGACATACCTACCGCCGCTGCCAGTACCGACAGACGGGGCTACGCGGATTCGCCGTCAACGCGCCGCGTCCGCAGCCAGGCGAACGGCCTGGCGACATCGACGACTACCTCACCGGAACACAGTGGCAAGAAGGACGACCTTCTCGCTCGCCGTCGCCCGGCGGCTACATGTCACCGCGTCGCCGGCAGTACACTGGCCCAAACCGGGGCCGATCTGCTAGCCCTTACCCGGAAAACTAAGGGCAGCAACCGATGGAGGTGCGGTTGCTGTACGACGAACTACCGAAGATCCTCCGCCGCCGACGACGACGCCGCGACGAGACCTCAAGAACCCGCCGCTACCCGAACGCAGCCCTGACGTCGAAACTTCGCGGCCTGCAGAAGACCTGACGAGGCAACATCGAAGCAGCAGTACAAACCGTCGTAGCCGTGACCCGACGCCGCGACCCAACCGCAACGCCAGGCGACGAACTAGCGACCTCGACGTTCTCATCGACGGCCACAGCGTCACAGCTCTCGTCGACACCGGAGCCGACTATTCCGTCATCAGTGGGACATTCGCCGCGAAGTTGAAGAAAGTAAGGACTTCTTGGGAAGGCCCTGAGATCCGGACAGCTGGAGGCCACCTAGTAACGCCGGCAGGAATCTGCACAGCGAGAGTGTCCATCAACGACCGGATTTATACAGCAAGCTTCGTAATCTTACAGCGTTGCTCCAGAGACGTCATCCTTGGCATGGACTTCTTGAGCCTTCATGGTGCAGTGATCAATCTTCGATCCAAGTCGATAACGTTATCCACTTAAAATGCACTACCGCCGCATACGCCGTCAGGAAAGGACACCTTAAATTTGCTGGAAGACCAAGTCACCATTCCCCCCTCGCTCCAGCGTCAGCATTTCCGTCGGCACTAATAAATCAACAGATATGCAAGGCGTCGTTGAAGGCGACCAGCACCTGTTGATCAACCGCCAGATTTGCGTAGCCAGAGGAATAGCCGAGCTGCAAGCAGGAAAAGCAACACTTATGCTCCCGAACTTCAGCAACGAGTACAAGCACGTGAGCAAAGGCACGACGGTTGCCTACATCGAAGAAATAGTGGAAGCCAGCAACGCTTTCGCCCTCGCCGAGTCTACCGAACCTGCTACGACGCACCAACATCAACTAGCTTTCGACGTTAACGCGAGCCTTCCGACGCATAAACAAGAATCAGCTCAGAGCTCTGCTCCTGCAATACAAGGACTGTTTTTCATCGTCGTCGAGAATTCGGCAGACCCCGGTCGCAAAACATCGCATCATAACAGAAGAAAGGACCAGGCCGCTCCGTCAGAGCCCGTACAGAGTTTCGACGCGAGAACGCGAGGCCATAAAGAAACAAGTCGACGAAATGCTACGCGACGACATAATCCAGCCGTCCAAGAGTCCCTGGGCGTCTCCCGTGGTGTTGGTGAAGAAGAAGGACGGAACGCTACGTTTCTGTGTCGACAATCGTCGCCTGAACAAGATCACAAAGAAGGACGTGTACCCCCTCCCACGGATAGACGACGCCCTGGATCGACTCCACAACGCGAAGTACTTTTCGTCGATGGACCTCAAGACAGGCTACTGGCAAATCGAAGTCGACGAGAGAGACCGAGAAAAGACGGCCTTGATAACACCATACGGCCTGTTGGAGTTCAAGGTCATGCCTTTTGGTCTTTGCTCGGCCCCCGCGACATTCCAACGCGTTATGGATACTGTACTGGCCGGTCTGAAGTGGCAGACTTGCCTTGTGTACTTGGACGACGTCGTTGTATTTTCCTCAAACTTCGACGAACACCTCCGGCGCCTTGCAGCTGTACTTCAAGCAATCAAGACCTCCGGACTCACTCTCAAGCCAGAGAAGTGCCGCTTCGCGTACGAAGAACTTTTGTTCTTGAGCCACGTGATAAGCAAATCCGGAGTACGCCCCGACCCGCAAAAGACAACCGCCATCGCTGCTTTCCCGCCACCCACCGACAAGAAGGCCGTGCGTCGATTTCTCGGCTTGTGTGCCTATTACAGGCGGTTCATTAAAAACTTCGCCGAGCATCGCCGAGCCTCTCACTAACCTCACCAGGACCGACGTCGATTTCAAGTGGGAAACGCCGCAGGAGGAAGCATTTCAGGAACTAAAACGACGCCTGCAAACGTCTCCGTTACTTGCGCATTTCGACGAATACGCCGAAAGAGAAGTACACACCGACACGAGCAGCGTAGGACTCGGCGCCGTCCTTGTGCAGAGGACGGACGGACTGGAAAGGGTTATCAGTTATGCTAGCCGGTCGCTATCAAAGGCAGAGGTCAAGTACTCCACAACAGAAAAGGAGTACCTTGCCATCATCTGGGCTACATAAAAGTTTCGCCCCTACCTTTACGGCAGGCCCTTCAAAGTTGTGAGTGACCACCACGCCTTTGTTGGCTAGCTAACTTCAAAGACCCTTCTGGTCGCCTCGCCCGGTGGAGCCTGAGAGTTCAAGAATTCGACATTACCGTCGTTTACAAGTCCGGAAGAAAACACTCTGACGCCGACTGCCTGTCTCGTGCCCCCGTCGACCCACCGCCGCTGGACGACCAGGATTATGACGGCTTCCTGGGAACCATAAGTGCCGACGACTTCGCCGAGCGACAGCGCGCCGATCCGCAACTCAAAGGCCTTATGGAATACCTCGAGGGCAAAGCCACTGTGGCTCCAAAGGTATTCAGACGAGGACTGGAGTCGTTTTTCATGCGCAACGGCGTTCTTCTAAAGAAAAACTTCTCGCCACTCCGGGCCGACTCCCTCCTCGTAGTACCTTCAGCATTAGGTCCAGAAGTTCTGCATGCTTTGCATGACGACCCGACGGCTGGACACCTTGGATTTTCCCGTACGCTGGCAAGGGTACAAGAAAAGTACTACTGGCCTCGCCTCACTGCCAACGTCACCCACTACGTGAGGACTTGCCGAGATTGTCAGCGACGGAAGAGACCACCGACTAGGCCAGCCGGACTTCTGCAGCCCATCGAGCCACCTCGCCGGCCGTTTAAGCAAATCGGCATGGACTTACCGGGGCCGTTTCCGACGTCGAATTCCGGAAACAAATGGATTGGCGTAGCTACTGACTACCTCACCCGCTACGCCGAGACAAGGGCCCTGCCCAAGGGCAGTGCCGCCAAGGTAGCAAAGTTCTTCGTCGAGAACATCGTACTGCGTCATGGCGCCCCAGAGGTCCTCATTACCGACAGAGGTACGGCCTTTACTGCGGACCTAACTCAGGTGATCCTGAGGTACAGCCAAACAAGTCACCGCCGGACCACCGCCGACCACCCACAGACCAACGGCCTGACCGAGCGTCTAAATAAGACCATCGCCGACATGCTGACCATGTACGTCGACGTCGAACACAAGACGTGGGAAGCCATCCTTCCGTACGTGACCTTCGCATACAACACGGCCGTGCAAGAAACGACGCAGATGACGCCATACACGTTGGTCTACGGACGCAGCCGGGCAACGACGCTCGACGCCATGTTACCAAACGTGACCGACGAGGAAAACATCGACGTAACCGCCTACCTACAGCGCGCAGAAGAAGCACGACAGCTCGCCCGCCTGCGGATCAAAAATCAGCAGACGACTGACAGCCGCCGCTACAATCTTCGACGACGGTTCCTGGAATACCAGCCCGGCGACCGCGTTTGGGTGTGGACGCCGATACGACGACGTGGACTCAGTGAAAAACTTCTGCGACGATACTTCGGACCGTATAAGGTGCTTCGACGTCTCGGCACACTCGATTACGAGGTTGTCCCCGACGGCATTTCGAACTCTCAACGGCGCCGTGCACGACCTGAAGTCGTCCATGTCGTGCGCCTCAAGCCGTTTTACTCGCGGTAGTGAACCTGAGGACTGTACTTCTTTTTTTTGTTTCATTGGACTTTCTTGCTTGTGCGTATTGTTTATTGAACTTTCTTGATTTATTGTCGTTATTTATTGTTACTTACCATGTGTTCTGTTCTAAGCGTCGGGACGATGCCTTTTCAGAGGGGTGCATTGCCACGCGCGTTTCTTTCACTGTATTCGATTTCCGCCCACAAAGACTATGAGCAGTACTCGGCGCAGACCGCGCCTTATTGTTCCAGAAGCTTCTCGCTTGTAGTAGATCGTTCTGTTAAGATTGCACGCAAGACGCTAACACTCAAGATTATTCCAGAGCTTCCGCGACGACTAGTGATAAGGCTAGAATGTTCGACGCGTGCGTTATAAAAGTCGGCGCGTTCCAACGATGTACAGTTGATCGACGGCCGACGCTCTGTTCGCCGCTATCAGTGCCAGCGTTTATTGCTGTAATCTCACCTTCAGTTTACCGGCCACAAGTTCGGCCCAAATAAAGTGTTTCATCTTGGACTACTGCCTACTGCCTTCGTCGACGTCACGACCACGTGACAATATAGCTGAAAAATGTAAGAATACAAATAGGCCTGTAGTTTCTGAGAAGTTCACGATTGCCTTTTTAGTGAACAGTTGTTATTCTACCAACTTTTAGGGAACCGGGAAATATGCCTGCTTTAAACCTCTTGTTAACAATGTCTGCAATGATAGGAAACAGCTCACCAGAAACTAACTTGATGTGAGATGGTCAACAGAGCCAAGACCAGGTTCGGAAGACCTAAGCGAAGACCTAACACGAAGAACTTTCTCAGCACTCGTACATCGCAAGCACAAAAAATGACGCTGGCAAGTCAATGTTAATAATGGGGGATTTCTTAGAAAATGGATGCGACATCTAAAATACTCACTGAACGTATCGGGGATATGAGTCGGATGGCTGTACGTTTGTGCTTCAGTTTTACATTTCGTTAACTGCTCACAACATTTATTATATGAGAATTCGTTTATGACCTGCCTATTGCGCTTCGTGTTGTTACCTTGATCCGAAATATATTTTCTGAAAGTATTATAGTTTTGCACGCTTCAGTGATGCTTCTAGTATGTTATAATATTTCTTGAAACGAACTGTAAGTTCAGAGTTAATTGGCTCGCAGGTCACTCTTTTTTGAAGCTGGTTTTTCTTCAAGATTCATCAAAATCCAGCTCTTGTTACCCAATCTTTTTTTTTAAGTACTAAAATAACGGGATATATGTGTAGTCGCGCATTCCTTGACGTATCGTGTAACTGTTGTCAAAATAGCTGATAAGCCTTTTCAGCCTATTCATTCAAATAGCTGATAAGCCTATTCATTCATTATAACTGTACAGTCTATTGATTGTACAATAGATACGAGTTTCTGAGAATCGTAACGTATTCTCTCTTTGTTTTTAAGAAAGAAAAAAGGGTTATTGCGGAAACATTTTGCAGGAGGCTGCGGTATTTTAACCCGTGTACCCACGATCCCAAGGCAAGCATCGTAACCACTCGGCTATTCAGCAACGCTGACAGGACATTGCATAGTCTTGAAATGTACTGTATAGGAAGAGGGTCGAAACGGCAAGTCTGGGTGAGGAGGAGAAAAATGAGGGGAGAGAGTACTACAGAGCATACAAAGAATGAGAAAGGGAGAATTAGACAGAGAGGAGTGAAGAAAGAGAAAGAAAGAGAGAAACAGGGCGAATCAAAGAAAGAGATAGGAAGAAATAGAGAGAGAAAAAAAACTGATAGAAAAAACAGGATGCATCCAGAGATAGAGTACCAGACAGACAACGACAGGAAAGAAAAAGAAATAAATAAAAGGAATGACACAGAGAACAAATAAAATTAAAATAAACACAGACAGAACAAACAAAAAAAAAACAACAGAAGAGAAAAAAGGACAGGGAGAAAGAAAGCGAACTAAAGTGAAACAAAGAAGTCCGCCTAGCTCTATGAGGAATAAAGAGAAATAGAGTATGGTCAACTTGTCGCCTAGTTGGTTGAGCATATCTTATGGGTCGCAAACACAAATTGAAAACTTCAGAACTGCCAATTTCCAGCGAATTGTTCGAAATTTAGCATACACTTGAGCCGCTATCATCTCTGTTCACTCTTATTGGAACATGTATGACTTACCGCGAAGACACAAAACAGTGACCTGCTACGAAGATATATTTCATAACAATGCAAATTTTTTTTTCACAGGGTGTTATAATGCGGCTGCACCTGACGTTCGGCTACCTTCTTCTTTTGCAAATGATTGTATTGGCTTGTAAGTATACACTCTCAAAAATGTAATACTACATGTCCATGTCCAACACATTGTTTACTGCAGCCTTCTCTATGACAATTTGAACACGCCGTGTCAAATGTTTTCGAAGCTGCATTCCACTGATGCTCGCAATCTCAATAAGAGCGCTCTGTATTTTCCATCAATTACACATTGATGACGAGAATAAGAATAGGATTTGCCGCGCGGATGACAAAAGGCTCCGCACAATCTTTCGTCATAACTACAGGTCGGCACAAGAGTGCATGCCCGCTCTATTTGTTGTGTTCACTTTGGTAGCTACCATAAAAGACACCGTAACGATCCTGGGAAGGGGCTCTTACTCGAGTCGTGGCACATTCCGTAAACCGCAGGAAACATCAACGACTCGCCGGGAGGAATGTAGTCTGTATGCGTGTATGGTCCTCAAGACGCAATAAAGAGAAGGAGGCGAGGTGAGAAGATCAGTGACGTGGCGACATTAACGTACAACCACACCCTTGTGTACGGACCGAACAGGCTCCGAAACCTCGGATTATATTGAAAAAGGAACTTACCGAAGTTCTACCCAGTGTGAAACCTACAGAAAGAGCGGAGCTGCTGTTCTGATGTTCATCCTTCGTGATTTTTTGTGGTGTGTGATATTGCGTGGGTGTTTGTGATCACGCTATTTATAGAGTATAGACGCATGCCAAAGGGCAAGCAGCCGCCGTTATCACGTCCACCCCTAATGCAGTGATTTTAGGCCCTATTCACTCTTGAGCCAAGCTTGAGCTACCCTTCCCTGCTTCACTGTGCTGCTACCAATCCGTCCGCAATCAAGGCAGTGACGCCATCTATGGATGTATCTGGGAACCGCAGCTTGACATACGAGGCGGACATTCATGTGTCGTGAGGCCCAGCCTTAGAACCGTTGCGCTGTTAAAGCTAGCTGGAGCCATTTCAGCTTCCAGATAGCATGCGTTGTGAATGGGTGGTGCGGAATGCCAGAGAAAGGACAAAAAGGAGATGTACACTGTTAATTCTCATATAAGGATATGTGTTTGACGCCACACGGACACAGCAGCGCATAAAAATATGCCTCATTGTTTGAAGTTCCAGGCATTAAAATACATTTGCATTAATGTACTCGTAATTTTGCTGCACAGTCTACAATGCTTTCTTTCCCTCAAGCAGAATCTTCCCTTTAGCTCAAATAGAGGCTATGCGTCGTATCATCGCTTGTTTTGAATTTGTTAAGTATTTGCAAGCACTGAATACCCGGGACTATAACATTATAGCTCTCGACTATGGTGAAATGCTGCAATATAAGACGCCATCCAAGTGTATAAGCGTCTTGAATTCAACAATCTGGAAAGCGGTACCACAGAGAGGCGTGGCTTCGTAACATTTTTGACGGGTAGCACTTTGGACAAACCTCCTTGGCGATAGTATCCTTCACGTATAGTACCTCTCGTCAACTGTAAGCGATTCATCACTGTAAGAGAAACACAATCAGTTAAACCTTATTGCGTTCTTCGGAAGTACTTTGTGCAAACTATAAAGGAAAAAAGGACATAAATTGCTTGCATCTCACATGTTAACTTGAGCAATTAACGAAGAAATGTATTTACTGCATTTGAAAGCAAAACGCGGACGTGCCAGGGTCAGCGTTAATCCTATTTGTGAAATCATCGCCTAGAATATGCAGCATGGAAAGTTTTCACACCAGAATTATTATCCACTTTAGAAAGCTTTTTGATGCGCAATACGTTTGAAAATACATTAACGCATGTCAGTTGAGTTAGATTACATGCAGCGTAAAATTCATCGCTATTTTATTGCTTTGCATAGCGCCTTGTAGCTGGTTTGAATCCCGCCACACTTTCCGCATTGTAATGGTGCAGAATGCAAAATTGCCTGTGAAATCCAGAGTGGGAGTTCGACACAGAAGCACGGGCTTTTCAGGCATGTGCAGTTTCCAATGCACTTTCTTAATAACCTCTTTGATACACCCCACTGTGGTCCTAAACACGTGTGAACAATACGCTCATATGAAGCAGCAGTAATGAATTCGAAGCATATCATGGCAAAGTTGAGGCATTTTTACCGTATCTATCTATCTATCTATCTATCTATCTATCTATCTATCTATCTATCTATCTATCTATCCATCCATCCATCCATCCATCCATCCATCCATCCATCCATCCATCCATCCATCCATCCATCTATCTATCTATCTATCTATCTATCTATCTATCTATCTATCTATCTATCTATCCATCCATCCATCCATCCATCCATCCATCCATCCATCCATCCATCCATCCATCCATCTATCTATCTATCTATCTATCTATCTATCTATCTATCTATCTATCTATCTATCTATCTATCTATCTATCTATCTATATATCTATATGCTGTGGGAATCGTGCGCATCGACACCCTATAACAACACGTTATGCGCAGTAAAGGTGCGCGCGTTCCGCAGGTTTCCTACTAAATCGCCAACCGACACGATGCGCGGAGAGTGGACGACAGAATGACGGCGTGTGTGCGCGCGTGCCTTGGACGGCCGGCGGAGTGAAGGATGATCAGTGAAGGGCAAGTGTAGTGCCGGGAGGACTATGTTTGTTTTTTGAGCGCCACAATTTAACGTTTCTTCTTACTAATAAATGTTTTCTGAGTTTGGTTGCAGCTTTGGCATTCCGTCCTGTGGCCAGACGACGAGACCCCCCCTCCCCCCCCCCCAATACCCAGGCACCTATGTCTGGGTGCTCTAGTGATCGCCTCCTTCAGACGGTGTAGGTCAAAAGACCAACACCTCCCCGAAGGGAATCGTGAGGAAATGCGAATGCATTTCGCGCCACTCCACGCAAGCGACGCTAACACAACCGCCGCGTCTGGTCACGGCGGAGAGCGAAAATCAACTGACGAGCGGGCCACTCCACGCAAGCGACGCTAACACAACCGCCGCGTCCGACCACGGCGAAGAGCGAAAATCAACTGACAAGCGGGCCACTCCACGCAAGCGACGCTAACACAACCGCCGCGTCCGACCACGGCGAAGAGCGAAAATCAACTGACAAGCGGGCCACTCCACGCAAGCGACGCTAACACAACCGCCGCGTCCGACCACGGCGAAGAGCGAAAATCAACTGACAAGCGGGCCACTCCACGCAAGCGACGCTAACACAACCGCCGCGTCTGGCCACGGCGAAGACCAAACACGCCGCGGAGAGCAATGCGGGGAGCGGCGCGCGCCCGCGCAAACCGCGGTGAGGAGGCGGAGCGCGCGCAGTCACGTGGGGTGTGACGTCGCTGCGCCGTTGCTACAGACGCTCCTCGCGCCGTTGCTATGGGACGGCGGATTCAGGGTCGCTTATAAAGTGCATTCGCACTTAAAAATGAAAAGGAAGGAAAAGAGGGTTTGTCGAATATGACTATCCGGTGATGAAATGAGCACGCCTCCTCTATTTTATCAATGCCTGCCAAATGCGCCTGTTCCCGCCGTTCACCACCCTCTCCTCTAGCCCTTTCCTACTCTCACCCATCGCCTAGCCTTTGCGTGTGATTTGCGTTCATGGGGGAGAGCACCCGCCATGCAGTGCCTCACGACGGAAATCATATGAAGTAATGTTTTGTTCAGTTGTGTGCAGATCCGTGGGGCGGCGTCTTGCATCCCTAGTGTTCTCTATGTTTGCTGTCATGCTGAATCTGTAAGAGACACGGCGTTTTGAGATAGTGCGTCTCCGTTCGTGGCGCTATACGGGCAACCAATGGGGACGCGTCACTGCGACGCTGCAGTGCATGCGCTGCTTTTAAGAGAGAGAGAGAGAAAAAACTTTTATTTTCAAAACCCAAGTCCGGGTCCGAGGTCTAGGGTGAGCTTTCACTGGCCTCCCCCAAGATCGTTCGTATATGGTTGAGGAGATTTGCCCACGAGGAGGTTGTTTCGCCCAGGTTCGCAACCCAGGCCTCCCATGTAAGTATGTTAGAACGGAGTGAATGGCGTTGTGGCGTATTGGCTCTGGGGCAGTGCCAGTATGTGTGGGATAGAGTCGGTATGGAACCGCACACTTGGCAATGAGGTGTATTCGGGGCTTGTTGTATTTTGTGTAGTGTAAAGTCATTCGGTAGAGAGTGTGTTTGTGCTTGTCTCAAGAGCGTGGTGTCTTGTCGCGAAAAAATATCGGGCGGTCTTGGAAGCTCTCTTCGGGCTATGCGAAGGGACTTCAGGCGGGCCCTTCGTTCCTTGTGGCGTTCAGCGCGGTCCACCGTCGGCAAATAAATCTCAGGCCAACCCTGGGAAGTATGTGAACACCAGGGTATTGAGGCCTCAGCGTGGGTCTGGGAGTTGCCCAAGGAAGAAGAGTGACCTGGCGTCCACTCCAGGCGGACTAGTACAGCGGGATTGCGATGTCCATAAGAAGTGAGTTCAGCCAGTATGTGTGGAGGGAGCTGGTTTTGGAGGAACGCCCGTAAGGCTGCCTGTGAGTCTGTCCTGACAGTGATTTCGGGAGAGGCGTGTTCATGCTGCGTGATTGCTTGCGTTATGGCCAGTATTTCTGCTATTGCCACGGAAGGAACGTCATGATGGTGTTTTACGATTGTGCGACCACGTGGGTCCACGGTTGCTGTGACTGATTTGCCGGCTCTAAAGCTGGCATCGGCGTGGTATGAAGCCGGATCACTTCGAAGCTGTCGGCGGCAGCGTGATTGGCGTCTTTCAACATCTCTTTCAGAGTGCATGTGCTTTGGTATTGGTCGAACGTCGATGTAAGGAAGTGCGTCCCACGGAGGAGCTGACAGTGGTATAGGTGGAAGATTGGTGGTATTTTGTCCCAGAAGTTCTAGTAAGCTACGGCCCTGGTTTGAAGTTGTCAGGCGGTGGGTTTGACTTTCTTCATGCATAACTAGTCTTTCGCTTAAGTTATTGTAAATAGCTGTCGCATCCACGAAGGCACTTGCTGCATAGCTTGGTACCCCAAGGGTTACGCGCGTGATGCCTCGAAGGAGGTTGTTGAGTTAGCGAAGTTGGGTCGCGGTGAGATGCATGTATGGAAAGCCGTACATAATCCTGGTATATACTAAGGCTTCTGTGATGCGCCGCAGCTCAGCTTCTCGGACGCCATTATTCTTGTTGGCTATTCGTTTGAGCATATTCCTGATCTGATTGATCTGTTGTTGAGTTCGTTGGAACCATATGTCTGATCTGCCGTCCTGCTGCCAATAAAATCCCAGAATACGTATATGTGGTTTTCTTGGTATCGGTTGGTCATCTACACGAAGCTCGATCAGGTGTCGTCGTTCTTCTGCTGCCTTGGTATAGTCATTCAGGACTACTATGTATTCGCATTTTCCAGGGGAGCAGTGAAGTCCAAGACTGGCGAGGTACCGCGCAACGGTGTTTATTCCTTGCTGCAGTGTGTTTTCCTGTTCGCCAGCGTTACCTGTCATGCACCAAAGCGTGATATCATCCGCATAGATGATATGCATAAGCCCTGGAATTAAGTTTAGTTGGGTTGGAAGATCTTTCAGGGCAACATTAAAGAGTGTTGGCGAAAGTATTGCCCCTTGGGGCGTTCCTCTTCTTAGCGGATGCTTCGTTGTAGTGGAATTATTCGTAGCTATTTGAACTTGTCTGTCGCTGAGAAAGCTGCGGATGTAGTCTGCGAAGCGCCGGCCTGGTTGAGTATCATACACCTTCTCCAACAGGGCAGCGTGTTTGATGTTGTCGAATGCTTTATGGATATCAAGGCCCACAAGGGTGCGTGTTTGAACTCTGCTGCTTTGGGAGTAAACATCCTGTTTTATAATCAGCGCTGCGTCCTGAGCTGAGACATGGCGGCGAAATCCAATGAGTGTTGCAGGAAGCAGGTTGTGGGTTGCAAGGTGCCATTCGTACCTATTAAGAATCATTTTTTCCATGACCTTGCCAACACAGGAGGTCAGAGAGATGGGTCTCAGATTAGTAAGAGAATCCGGCCTTTTGCCCGGTTTGGGAATGACGCATACAGTGGCAATTTTCCATTCAATAGGTAACACGCCGCTGCGCCAGATGTCGTTGAAAAACCCCAAAAGAAGGGCTTGTTGGTCAGTTGAGAGGTTTCGTAGCATGGCATATGTAATTTCATCAGCGCCGGGTGCTGTGTTTCTAGACATGGACGCGAGTGCGGTGAATAGCTCTGCTGCAGTGAAGTCCGAGTCCATGCCCGAACTGCTGAGTCCTGTATAACTGGGCAGCTCCTCTAGTTGTGTTGACGGATAGAAAGTGTCGAGGAGCGCTTTGTGAAGTTCATCGTCACCAATTTGTAAAGCCAGTTGAATATTGGCTAGTGCATGGCGCTCCGTCGAGCGACCAAGCAAGTTTTTGAGTATCCGCCAAACTCTCGATAGGTGTAGATGTCCGTTGATGCTTTGGCACGTCTCCTGCCAATTCCGCCTAGCCAAATCATCAGCGTATGTCTGTATGTTTTCGTTGCACCTTGCCAATTCATCTTGTAGGCATACGTTGGCTTTATTTTTTCTAAGCCTCCGAACAATCTTTCTGCGGCTATCCCATAAATTTAGCAGATGCCTGTCTATAAAAGGGTACTTTTCGGTGCATGTGACTCGTTTTCTAAATTCGAGCGTGGTGGAGCGGAGGCTCTCTGCCCATTCCTGTATAGTTGAAGGGGAGGGTTGGGCATCGAGTTTATTTCGAACTTTGTCCCAGTCTACAATCGCTGTGTGACGTCCCGATTGCCTTCGAGCACCATCACGTGCCGTGAAAGTGACGAAGCAGATGTAGTGGTCACTTCCTCCATCCTGGCCTGTGTTGTGCCATTCAGCGGAAACGTGCCCCTTATACCATGCGAGGTCCGGATTAGTGTCCTGTTCTGTGCGGTTTCCCCTCCTTGTGTATTCGAGCGTGTTGTTGAGCAATGAGAAACACTGCCCTTGCATAAAGCAGCACAACTTGCGACCTATGGAAGTCTGTCGATCATAGCCCCATTGATAATGGGGCGCGTTAAAGTCCCCCACGATAAGAATATTGGGGTCGCCTGTATTCGTGCGGAGAAAACTGGCATAATCCGGCAAGGGTTCTGCATCTTGTTTAGGTAACCAATAGGCTGCCAGTAAAAGGAGAGTGGTGTTTTGCAGTCGTATTCGAATGCATACATGTTCTTTCCGCGCATCGTTAAGTGAGGCAGCGTCTATTTGGGTAGCTGCGATATCGCGACGTACGTAAATTATGACTTGCGTACATGGCGGTTGGGGTGACTGGTGGCCGCGTCGTTTTCCAACAATACTAGGCTGCGTAAAATAATTATATCCAGTTAACTTGTGCTCCCCATTGGTCTCCTGCAGCGCAATAATTGCAGGACAATGCTCGGCCACGTAATTATTAAAAGCAGTCTTCTTCCTCCGCAGCCCGCGACAGTTCCAATGCCAGACTTCGACCATGTTGTGATTGCTGCCACCAGGAATGGTAGGGTGGGTTCTGGCCAAAGGCGAACCGTGTATTGCGTTTGGGGTGTTGCTGTTAGCCATTGTGGGGTGGGGGGTGGGGGTGGCGTTTGGGTGGAGGCGATGGCGTTTTAATTGTGTGAAACGTGCATTAAGAGGCGCTAACGCTTGCTGCAGTACCTGCTGTATGGCTTGTTGTATAATAGACGGAAGAACTTGCAGAAGGATTTCGTGTACTAATTGTCGGATATCGGTGTGTGCATTTGCACTCGCGGTGTATGGATGGCGTGTTGTAGGGAGGCCTGGGCCGCTCACCTGGTGAGTTGAAGATTCTCCGTTGCGTTCTTCCCACCGGACTTTGTGTGGTGGTGAAGAGCCTGCACCCGGGGACGACTGCGTGGATCCTTGATGACCTCCTGAGGGTCCCCACGCTGAGCTTGTGGCATTCTGTGGTTTTCCGTGGTGGCCTGGAGAAGCTTTAGGCAGCGCGCCGGTGGTAGCGGGAGGCTTCGGCTGGTGGGAGCTTGGTTTCTTCTGTCGTGGTGGTCCTCGAGTCTTACTTCTGTTTCGACTTCTGCTGCGACTTCTGCTGCGACTACTGCTGCGGTCGCCGTTGAGGGAGCATGGCGGACTAGTGTCCTGTAGTGGCGTGAAACGATTGGACGTGCGCAGAGTCGGGCTTGGTAGCGACGGCCAGGCTTCTGCGTTTGCGCTGGGCTGAGAGTATTGCGGTGCATTGGCTGAATCTTCGGCGGCTGGATTACGGCGTGGTGTACTAACAGTTTTCCTCGAACAGTTTGGGGAGGTCGGAGAGTGGTCGTGTTGGTCACACAAAAAACAATATTGTTCACATTCGTGAGATTGCTCGGATGCTTCTTGTTCGGGTGAGAGTTTCTTGCTGCAGTGAGGACAGCGAACGAAAGTTCTGCGGTTGGGGCAGACGTCAGCCCGGTGTCCGAGTTCTTGGCAGCTAGAGCATTGAGCGGCCTTGCGCCTCTCTGGATATATGTTGTACACTCCGGAGAAGAGTCGGGCGTGTCTGGGGAGTTCCTCACCTTCAACTATTACCAGTATGGTGTTTGTGTTGCCCAGCCTGCGCACATTGGCGATAGTTCTTCCTTGTATGGTGAGCTCACTTCGGAGAGTGTCTTCCGTGATGTCCGGGTATATGCCATGAATGACTCCTCTTGAGTAGGTGTCGTCAAATGCATTGTAGCACCGTATCGAATACGGGGGTGCCGCTGACAATGATGTTGGTACAGTGCAGAAGTCGGTGAGCGATGGTTGCACGGAAGGTCTGGACAACAATCAGGTTTTGCACGTCCCGTCGTTTTATGTAGGTGTCTTCTTTTTCAGTTGCAGTTGCTTGCACTGCATGTAATATGCCTTGGCAAACTGCACTGAAATTAAGGCGTGTGATGTCGACGTAGCCTTGAAACTTTACGACGACTGTGGTGCATTTTGCGAGCCGTTGTGGTGGCGGACGCGCGTTCCCACACACTGGAACGCTGGCTGACCTGTTGACTGCTTGTCTGTGCTGCAGACGCGGAGGGCGTCGCGGTGGGCGTTTGTGACGGCACAGGTATCTGCGACAACAGCGGCTGGAGGGCTTCCTGAACACACAAGGGTGGTGCGGTATCCATGTCGAACGCGGACGGCATCATGAGCACTTGGGCATTGCTGTCACCAGCAGCCGGCGTCGCGCCCGCGCCAGAGTCGGGCCGGCGCGGGTGCTTTGTTAGGCCTAGCCCCTGAACGTACACCAGGCGCGTCCTCACTGTGGGGTTTTCTCCGCTTCTGTGCTTTAAGTCCCTGAGATTTTGGTCTCAAAAGAGTCCTAGCAGGTTTACTGACCTTGTGCACAGGAATCTTGGAGGCAGGAAGAGAAGTTCCGGGGCAATCCGGTGTTTTTGTGGGAGCTGATGCAGCCGTGACTGATATCCACGACGCTCGTAGCGCCCTCCTTCTGGTTTTAAGAGGTGCCTCACGAGCGCTGTGAGGCGGCGGCGGCATTGCCTCGAGCTACAAAGAAGGAGCACGAAGGAACAAATCGGACAGACGCATGATATTGGAGAGGGAAAACGCGTCTATCGCATATCAGTGCGAAAGCGCTCGGACGCACGTGTGACGCAAGCAGCTTAACCCAACATGTGGCGTCGTATCACGACCACTCCCTCAACTATGGCGGACCGGCGGCTCCGATTGAGGGGCGAGCGTTTGCACTGGCATTGAATAAAATAGAGGAGGCGTTGAAATGAGCAACGTGACAATCCTCTCGAGTACGTCGGCGTACCCTTTGCTCTAAAAACGTGTGCCAAATGCCCGTATACCACGTTGCGTAGTATGAAGGTATGCGCCACAGGCGATTGGCAGCTAATATCTTCTCGTGAATGGTGGGGGTAATTTAAATGCGAGAACGTTAAGAAAAAACCGACTTCGGCAGCGTTGGTCCGACGAATGCAAAGAATATAAACAACGCTTCCAGGAGAAAACCAACACAAGCATTCTGCATGACATTCGGGTATTCTACCACCAGAGAGCCACGCCAGGTCTTTAAGCTACCGCGAAAAATGACTGTGTGCACGTTTAATATCGCTGCAACGTCAGTTGTGGTAGCGGTGCTCCCTATTTAAATTGAAAAGAAAGCAGTAGTCATTGCACATGTACTCCTGTGATATTGGCGTCATGTCGGGTTAACGTCATTCCTTCTTTCAATGTGAGCCCCGCTTTTATGATCAGTATAATCAACTTTAAATTTAGGAGATATATTCCAGCGTTTCGCGAATCAGCAAGACTACGCTAACGAATGGTACGTAGGATATTAGCACGCCCACTTATTTCATTCTGTTTTCGTGTTACCGTCCCTGTGCAATGTAACTTCTGCCTTGCGCAAAGCACTCCCGATTTACTGGGAACGATCTAGAGAATGTTAGAACCTTCCGATCAGATTACGTCCTGAACGCTAACATCGGAGTTAGTTCTGGAACTTACGCGGCCGCTAGCGATAACGCTGGAATCTTCGATGATACGTGCATAAAAGCCGACGCGCTTCACCGCTTGTCAATATTTTCGACGGCCGATGCTCTGTCCACCGCAATGAGTGTACAGTCAACCAAAAAGTTTACGGACCACGCGAGCGCGTGGCCAAAAGCCTCTTCGCGACACTTCCGCTACGTCAGCGGCGATCAACAGCACTGCAGCGCCAAAAGACGCATCCCTCCCTTAATCTATGGCCTGTCTGTTTCCTGACTGGGTTAAAATCATTTTCACCTTTCACTTTCTAACGCGGCGCGCTTTTTGGCAACTGCGTCTTCGTGCTTCTGTCTCGAGGGCATTCTATGAGCATAACTGTTATCAGCCGCTATCTTTATCACAAAATGATACCTAGCCAACGAAACGCCGTTCGAGGCCCGCCGTGGTAGCTTTGATCCTGCTATCAAAATAGAAGTGTGACGGTCATACGGCAGATAAGCGCTTCGCGCGAAAACTGCGAACTGACTATGCGCTACGCGGCAGTAGAAAATTGTAAGGCCAGTGAATAACAAGAAGACCCGTTTCCGGCCTAGCACTGTGGTGGACGGTAGATGGCGCACCGCTAGGTGGCGTGGAGAGGCAGATTGGCACGCGCTCACGTGGTCCACAAACTTTTTTGGTCGACTGTACGTACGTACAGCGTGTATTTCTCACTTCCAATTTAACTACGTTTCGCGACCACAAGTTCGTCGAAATAAAGTTATGTATTACGAGTTCTCCCGGAGTCTTATGCACCCTCACGACCACGTAACATCTGGTGGAGGGGCTGTTCGTACATGCAGCGGAAGCCGCCTTCAAACCGTGAACCCAGCAAAAATCGCCAAGAACGCACCGACACCTTCAGGGGCAGTTGAGCCACGCAGACTAAAGCGACTACCCCTCTCAGTACGGACTCTTACTGGACCTGCCAAAAACGACGGCGACGGAGATAACAGGCACGATGACGGACGCAGTGTCACCCGCAGCGATTGTGATGCAGCCGCTCAGGGGAGCCGCCGACCTTCCGCGGTTCGTCATGTGAAGACCCCGAAACCTGGCTTCGAACGTTTGAAAGGGTCTCAACGTTTAACAGCTAGAGCACCGAGGACAAGCTGCGCCATGTGTACTTCTACCTGGAAGAAGGAGCGAGGACATCGCTCGGAATTCGGGAGTCCACACTTATGACTTGGCAAGTATTTCGAAGTACACTCCTGCAGACGTTCATGGGCGTCGCCCGAAAGGAAATGGCCGCAACGTTGCTGGAGATGCGGGTGCAACTCCCGAACAAAAACATGACCATCTTCGCGGAAGAAATGACGTGACTGTTTCGCCACGCTTACCCCGACATGCCCGAGAAGAAAAAAAATCCCTTTGCTCATGCGAGGCGTCAAGCAAGAACTATTCGCTGGGAAGATGCGCAACCCACTGAAGACCGTCCGAGAATTCATGTTGGAAGCAACTGCGATGCTACGACGCCGTGCGAGAAACGATCTGAATGATCGTGCGGAAGCAACTGCGCAAGCTGTTACCCTCACAACAGCCTCAAATGGACTTGACCGCAGACATGGCTCGAGAGAAAATCCAGCAGTCGATGGGCACCCCTGAACCGCCACAGCCTCAGCCGCAAGCCATGGGCTACGCTGCTGCAGCCTGACACTACGCTCCCCCCTCCACGCTTACGTCAAGAGGCCGTACCACCGCATTTGCGCCGCCAGACACCGCCACCACCGCCACCGACGCCATACCACCCAGCTGCCGTTCCAAGGCCAGCGCTACGTTCCAAGGCAAACCGACGCCTGGCGCACCCCTGACCACCCTCCGCTCTACTATCACTGAGGTGAGGCCGGGCACACCTACCTCCGCTGCCAGTACCGAGAGATGGGGCAACGCGGATTCGCACAGCTGGGTGAACGGCCATACGACATCACCGACTACCTCGCAGGATGGCAGTGGACACCCTGACGACCATGCCGCTCGCCGTCGCTGGGCTGCTACATGTCACCGCAGGGCCACCAGTATGCCGGCCCTACTCGGGGCCGTTCCGCGAGCTCATATCCTGAAAACTAAGGGCAGCAACCTCTGGAGGTGCGGTTCCTCTACGACGAAGTACCGAAGATCCTCCGCCGCCTACGACGATGACGCCGCAACGAAACATATAGAACTGGCTGCAAGGTGAACGGGGCTCTGATGTCAAAACGTCGCAGCCCGAAGAAGACCTGACGACCCAACGTGGAAGCAATGGAACAAACCGACGCAGCTGTCATCTAACGCCACGACATAACCGCAACGCGAGACGACGAACTAGCCACCTCGACATCATTATCGACGCCACTGTGTGACAGCTCTCGTCCATACCAGAGCCGCCTCCTCCGTCATCACTGGGCCGTTCGTAGCAAAGTTAAAGAAAGTTAGCACTGCTTGGGAAGGCCCCGAAATCAGGACAGCTGGCAGGAATCTCCACAGCGAGAATCTCTATTGACAACCCGATTGATCCCGTAAGCTTCGTAGTCCTACAGCGGTGCTCGACAGATGTCATCCTTGGTATGGACTTCCTAAGTTTTCATGGTGCAATGAACGATCGAGATCCAAGTCGATAACGCTATCCTCAGAAAAAGCAAAACCGCCACACACGGCGCCCGTAAAGCACCCCTGAAATGTGCTGGAAGACATGGTCACCATTCTCCCTCGCTCCAGCGTCATCGTTTCCGTGGGCACCTAGAATCATCAGACCTGGAAGGCGTCGTTGAAAGTGACCGGCACCAAACGATTAACCGTGAGATTTCTGTCGCAAGTGGAATAGCCGAGCTGCGGGGAGGGAAAGCAACAGTGCCCATCACAAATGTCAGTAACGAGTACAAGCACGACGATCGCCTTCATCAATGATATTGAGGAAGTCACCGGTGATTTCGTCCTCACCGAGGCTGCCGAGTCTACTCAGACAAACCAAGCTCTTCAACCAGTTTTCGACATCAATCCGAGCCTTCCCACGCATAAACAAGAGCAGCTCAAAACTGTGTTCCTGCAATACTGCCACTGCTTGTTGTCGTCGTCAAGAGTTCGACAGACCCCACTCTCACAGCACCGCATCATAACGGAGGAATGTGCCAGGCCACTCCGTCAGAGCCCGTACAGACTTTCGTATCTGCATTTTTATCTCACCGACAACGCCAACGAGGCTGGTACCGAAATTCAGTTACCTCAGTGAAGGTAATTGAAATTAGGTACCAGCCTTCACTGAGATTACCTCAGTGGTGGTAACCTGAACAACGCTACACATGGATGGGGAGTTTTATAAAAAGGAATGTAGGAGAAAATGAAAAGAGAGATGATGATAAAGGGGGTAATTCGGCCTAGATGGTAAAGGAAGTAATTCGGCAGTAGCCTCTTAGCCAAGGAAAGCCGTCAAGCAGGTCGACAGGCAAAGGAAGCATGTAAACAAATATAATGTGACAGGCGCATGGGCGCTTGAAGGGTTCGGCGTCGCAGGAAGGTTCAAGTTACAACTTCCTCATGGGAAAGTTTCCAACAACAGCGCCGACAGCTGATCCGTGAGAGCAATCATGTTCACTTAGCCTTGTTTGGTCTTTTCTCTGCACTCTTGGTGTCTCTCTTGATGCGTCTCTTTGATGTGGTGATTGTGGCGTCCGCTGAGGTGGGCGATCTCGTACTGGATGAACAATCTCAAGATTTGGAGAGGCTTCGTTGCGGCGCGGTTGTCTTCCGTGGATAAGTTCATCATCCTCTGGTACAAAGCCAATTTCACTCTTACACTCACGTTCTCAGGTAATCACTCACGTTTATTTTCATTTCCACTCACCCTCGTCGATACATTCGTATTCACTTCTACTCACGCTTATGAGTACTCACTCGCAGCCATACTCACGTCTACTCAAAGTCAAGGGTTATCACTCACGTTATACTCGAGCCAATTCACACCCATCGGTGCTCAATCACGTTGATTCTCCCTTCCACTCCCCCCTCCTCTATGCTCACTCACATTCAACTCACGTTCACTTAACTTACGGTACTCACTCACGTTCATAGTCACGTGCTCTCACCCTCTTCGATACTCACTCACGTTGATACTCACGTCTACTCACAGTCATCGGAAATCACTCACGCTATACTCACGGCAATTCACAATCACAGGCACTCACTCATGTTCATACTCGCGTGTACCCACACACACTGGCACTCACTCACTTTCATACTGGCGCCCAATCACACTCTAGGCACTCACTCACGTTCATACTCGTTACTACTTACACAAATGAGATATCACTGACATTCGTACTCATTTCTACTTACACTGATTGGTCCTGAGTTGAGTTCATATTCATGTCTCCTCACACTCATGAGTACTCACTCACGCTTACTCACACTCATGAGCAATCTGTCAAGTTCATACTCACGTCTACTCACACTCATGACTCATATGTACTCACTCACGTTCATAGTCACGTTTATTCAGACTCATTAGTACTCACTCACGTTCATATTCACTTCTACTCACTCATGAGCACTTGCTCACGTTCATACTCACTTCTGCTCACACCCCTCCTCACCCACTCATACTCACACTAACAACGTTCAAATGAGTGTGAGTCGACTCATTAGTGAATATGCCGAGCTATGGCAAAAGGTACAGTTCCCACTACCTAAAGTAGTATAGGTTCTCTGGGCACGTTCGAAGATGGCGTTCATTCTGAGTTGCTTTTGTTTATTTACCGCTTTGCTAAATGTTCTTTGTTTTGTATTGGAATGATTCAGGAATATGCAAGGATCATTTTCATTAAAGTTGCTCTGAAGGCAAGCGCGCAGCTTCTCAAGGAGTTCGGTGAATTTTGTGTACGTTTTATTGCACACGGGGACTGAGTGCTGCCGGCGTTGCCGGTAAAGAGGAGCGAGTGAGCGCGTTTGAGCGCAATGGGGCGCGCCTATGTCGCGCTCCCTGGCATCCTGGTTTGCTTTTATTGCGATAGCAATTATATGGACAGTCTCGACGGGTTTTTGAGGTCGCCGTTACCGTCGCCGTCATGTCGCGTATGAAGTCGAAAATGATAAGAGCCCCCTGCGCATCGTACGTTCCAACAGCGGGTAATAGCGGGAGAGCGGGAGCGATGAACGCGGCTGAAGCGGAGATCACAGAGCCGGCCCGTCTCCGTCGCTTCGAGGCTCATGCCATAAGATCCCCCCAACTGTGCAACCGGCCCCGCCCGTCGTTCGTGAGCGTGAAAAGACGCGAGGGGGGGGGGGGGGGGGTCCCTCGAGCGACATTAGATTTTACGAGCGTGGCACTCGCGGGCGCGCGCGTTATCTCCCCTTCTCGGCGGCCGACAGCGGGGGGCCGGTATACCCTTCTACGTGCTGCGCTCTCAACGCGAAGAGAATGTGGTGGGTAGAGTGTCCCTGGAGCGGCAGTATAATCTTAAACGAGCGTTTTCTAGAGTTGCGTGAGATCGGATCCAAAAGAGTTAGCTGCCAGCCTCACTTCGTATAACATTACAATTTCTTGCAATCGCATTCATTGCTTACCCCTTTCGGTGAAACTGTGACTTTCTTTACACAGCTATCAAAACGACTTATGGTTTGTTCCTTTCGCCGTATGAACAATACAGCGTGCGCAAATGTTATACTGACGGAATTGTTTTTTTCTAAAAGGATTCTTCCATTATCTCCGCAGCGTTTCCAATTTTCTTGATCATTTTAGAAGTGTAAAATACTTCTTCAATAATATCTAGTCCTTTGAATGATCCTAATTACTCTGTATTGCCAGAATAATTAATTTTCCAGACAGAAGAAAGCGGCTCGTTTTCGCTGACGGCGTTCCCGTAATTTGTGAGCTTGTGCGCTGCTCTAATATGACATTTATTTCCTTGAACAAAGATACAATTTTGCGCATATGTAGTCACTTTGATTACTGCTTGTGACGTAGCGGATGATTAATAAGCATTTGTCTACACTGCCAGATATACCTTTTGATTTGCCTAGTTTAAGTTAGCTTGTGCATGGCCAAATAAAACTAGTTCGTTGCTTTCCCTCCGTGCCCCACCACCGCTTCATACAAAAAACTAGCGTCACAATGGCTATGTGTTTTCTACACAAAAGTGCAAATCGTAATTATGAGATACTGAAATTTTCTCTAGCGACACTTTAAAGCCCGGAGGTTTACATTGACACAATTGACGGATAAGAGCAGGTAGTGTTATACACATAAAAAACTAAGCACCGCACTCTGACTCGTTTACTCTCTCACAGTGTTGTATCGTGGAATATGTCAGAAGTGTATTGCCTCAATTTTCTCGCGGTAACCCGCATTGGTGTTTGTCATGCAACATTATTTTCCTAAGCGGCATGTCTATTTTCGTTTCCAGCATGTGGATGCAGTACTACGAAGGCATCCTGTCTCCCTAATCACTACGCTAGCTGCGCTAAAAATGACCACGGTACCTGCTACTGCACTTGTGGTAAGCGTTTTTCTAACTTCATAAAGTGGATCACGTTTCCTGAGGCTGAAGGACTTAGCCTCAATACACGCTCGCTAGGATATCAGGAGGAGCTCAGATATCTTCCTTATTCTTGCAGTAATTTCTATTTCGAAGCAATGAGAGAACTTATACATGCATGTCAATCAAATGTCTCTTAAATTTAAAAGCATCGGGGTGACGTGATTTTTTCACACATTCCATGCAGACATGTGCCAAATGTCTTAGCTTACTGGGATCGACAATGTGAACTACTTACTATGAGTCTTAAACATTGTGTAGAACTTCTCTTCACTTAAAGTTAAATACAAATAAGAAAAAATGATCATAAGCTCTGAGTTTCATTTCGTATCATCTCATTTTAATCAATCGGTTTCTGCGGAAGAGGATGAACAAATGAGTAACGCTTGTAAAGCGTTACGAGCTGCTATAACCAAATAAGTTGGCCACACCGCGTCCTGATATTGAGTGATCAAGTGAAGTCGTGAAGAAATAAATAGTACTACATGTCACAAGTCATGCATAAGCATAGGTCGGCACTTTAAGGGAGTACTCACTCAAACTCACTCACCACAATTTTTTCAGCCTTCGCACTCACTCACGTTCACACTCACGTCCACTCACACTCATGAGTACTCACACACGTTCACACTCACCTCCACTCACACTCATGTAGGGATGGTAAAATCGATGAACGATTAATCGATTAAAGGTGCACAGTTAATCGATTAATCGTAATCGGTTTCCGCCTTTCAAATAATCGAATTAATCGATTAAATCTCTTCGATTAATCGATTACGGCAACTGCCACCCCCCACCCCCAATTACCGCCCTTTGGCCGGTGCGAGCGGAAGGCGAGCGATGCCGAGACGCAGAAGTCGAGCCCACCTACTCTTTTTCACTACAGCGCATATTTATACGCTAGTAGAACGAGCCCAAAGCCGTCTGGAGCCCTACCCCACAGAGGCAGAAAATGAACTCGCCCTGGTCGTCTTCACCTACGGCGTCCACCTCCAAGCCCTCTCCAAGGCTTCTAGCGCGGGCAGGAGGTGGCCCCACCCCGACGAGGCAGAAATGCACTTGTCCGCTTCTCTCCTCTCACAGCTTACTGCATTCACCTCCTCTCGCCCCCCCCCCCCCCCTTTCTTCTATCGTGCGCTGGATAACCGTCGGCAAAGTACACGTGGTGCTTACTTGCTATATTGCGTTATTATTACATTTTGGTGTGTATACTGCTTCTTTTGTCATGTCGTAATGGCGAGCAATCGCTAGAGGAGCACGGTGTGCACGCTGTTCACAGAAGATTCGAAAAGGGTAACTGCGATGTGTGATAAATGTGGTAAGCAGTACTCGAAGCCAGAGACGCAAACTCCTAAGATATGACCTTCTTCACGCCAACTTTATTAATTTGTCGAAGAGTCATCCTCCAAAGATAAATGGTCATGACTAAAATTACACTGCTGAGGACCCCGTTCCCGAAGGCACGCATCCGCCCCTTCAGGTAAGTTACTGTGTCTTGCTACTTAGCCAAGAGCCTTTGCGTAACTGTCCTTGAAAATCAAGTCGCTCTTCAATTACACAAGCGATTATTATGTTTCAAAAAGATGGACTGTTGGTAATTCATATTCATTCAAAAAGCTTGGTCCCCTTCCCAAGGCCCCTTCCTTTGTCCCTGTGTTTTGAGCACTTTGGCTTCATTGAATGAAAGCAGCAACGTGGTGCGTCAACGCTCAACAGCGAAGTTTGTTGTTTTCTGTATATTTCAGACGTTCGAGCGCATCGTCTAGTTGCTTATTTTGTTTGTGCTCGTTTACGGCTCCGCGCTGTTTCATCGTTTTTCATCGCAGAAACTCCGTTATCCTTGCCTTTGACAAACTAGCGAGTTTCTTTGCCTGCTGTGTCTATGGTGTTTAGAACCCGGACAGGGCGGTCGCATTTCTGAGGCGAACTTCTAGAGGCCCACTTACTGTGCGATGTCAGTGCTTTTGGGACATAAAAACCCACATAGTACTATTACTTAACTTTCAGGTTTTATTTTTTTTCTTCTTTAATGGCACTACACAGCAGGGTTGCCGTTGGTGGCTACTTTGTGCCAAATCGGCTACTTTACAACCCTGTCTGGCGACAAAAACTTCAGGTTGGCGCCATGGCTACCTTCTGGCTGCTTTTCACTTCTGCTTTGGCGCAATAAATAATTTGCCATTGTTCATACGACTTGTAGATAGCACGGACTATTTTCAGGCTGTTTTTTTCGTATCAGCATATACGCGTCCTCCCCCCCCCCCCTCCCCACCCGCGGGCTCGTGCGCATCCAGGAACCCTAACGCAACTGTCGGAGAACCTGAAAATACGAAGTGTCGTAGTTACATGCATGTTGGCAAACATGTAATTAGCTCACTGCTCAATGCTGCACGTATTTCTACGCGCAAGTTTCTACAGGATTAGAAAGCAATGTATGAAAAATCTTTTATGAATTTGACGAAAACAGAGGTGCGCGACAAAATTAAGCTAGACTGTTAATATTAACCAAATTTGACTAGTTGGAGCTCGACTGGTCTCATATAAGCTCTACTATAATGATATTCCATCTGCGGCTTCAAGTAAAAACTGCTTCAACGTGTAATGTTCCTAATGACTTGTTGGCTGGAGTGTTCTAGAGTTACTCTGTATATGGCGAGAACTTTATTCAACATAAAGTACATGCATGGCACACTGAATTTATTATAATTTACTCTTTTATTTCCAACTAATTTGTCGCTTGAAGACCAGGCAAGAGGAAAAAGGATTGCTTTTATTTCTATGGTCTGCTTTATTCAAAAAGTTATTATTTATGGTTCAATAATAAAACTCTACTCACAATATCCCTTCTTTACAACTTGGCTACAAATATGGCGATCAAATTAAATTACTTGGCTTCTTTGGCTACCTTTAGCTTGAGTTCTGGCTACTTTTCAAGTCCACACAACGGCAACCCTGCAATACAGTGGCCCAAAAAAGTTCCACATTGTAACATCCGTTGTTTTCTTCTTCACTGGTTCCTATTGCCGTTATATTTTATTCCTTTGCAAATAAAAGATTTTTTGTTTACCAATGAATGAAAGAGAGAAAATATGTTACAAGGCAGAGAGGGTGGCCTGAGCTAGTACGCCGCGGCGTGCAACACTGCTATGGGAAAACAAGTGAAGAATGATGGTGGCAGAAAGAAGTCATCCGTATATATATATCTTCTTTTCATGATTGTAAAGCTAGCATTCCTGCGATGCAGTTAGCCCAATAATTTATACCAGTTAATCACTTCCGCAAACAGCGTTTTCAAGCGCAGTTTGCTTGAGCAATGACGCGGAAAATGTATACTCAGCAGCTCTCCTGTCATAAACACGCATAATAGATAAACCCCAGCACGTGCAACAAGGACCTCGTCTCCAGATGAAGCACCACAGGTGCCACCATTAGTTGAGCGAATATGCAGCGCAAGGAAGCGCACTCACGGATTATGAAAATGGTCTACCAGGCCGTGGAGAAATGCGACTTTCAGTTAACGTTTGCACTCTCACGTGAGCTAGCCTAGAGACCCCTGTCTTCTGCTGTGAGGCGAAAGGAGGGCAGTCGCGAAATACAATATGTTCTAATACAATGAAATATGGCTCCACAGTGGTGGTTGCGGGGCTCTACAGCTGATCCGAAGGTGGCGGGATCGAATCCTGGCAGCGACGGCCGCTTTTTCGGTGGAATCGAAAATGCCTGAGGTCCGTGTACTTTGATTTCGGTGCACGTTAATGAACCCCAGGTGGTCGAAGTTTCTGGAGCCCTCCACTACGGTGTTCCTCATAATCATATCGTGGTTTTGGTATGTAAAACACCAGATTATTATAATAATAATAATAATAATAATCATAATTATTATTATTATTATTATTATTATTATTATTATTATTATTATTATTATTACAGTTCCGTCTGTACGCATGATTTAAGATGTGCGCGTAGCGTCGAGTTAGGGCAACGATGAGGTGAAATATGTGGAGTACACTTGCGCAACTGCCGTTCATTTTAACACAGGGGGGGCAATAAATCATGTTGCCCTACATCCCGCAGATGCCTGTATACCGATGGTCTGTTTGAGGCCGGTGTGTTCCTGTGAAATCTCAGACGGGTGACCTCAACGAAGAGATCACGTCAGTTCGCAATTATAGTATTATTGCGGGCTTCCGCAATATCTAACGGACAAACGGAGAAAAGATGCCGTCCCAAAGTGCGAGCATCTTATTTACTTCCTTTTCCTCCTCGCCTCTGCTTTGCCTTCCTCTGAATTTCCTAACCCTCGGCCACGCTGCATGCTTGCGGTGTGTCTTTTCGACCAGTGTGGTCGCCGAAAACGCCTCCGATTTCGGTGCGCTTGAGTAGGCAGGCTTAGACGAAATACGACCGGCTGTCGAATCGTCTATGGACGTTGGCCACAGATTCTTCAATCCATGGCATCACCCAAAGACGACGGTACCCCTGTGTCCACTGGCCGAAAGTGCGAATTTTCGTGAAGGCGCAAATGTGCACATGTGATCTCTAGCGCGTCTGATAGATTCGGTCGATATCAAACAAAAAGAATGCTTCTCAAACAATGAAATACCCTTTTTAGAGCGCCCATAAACAATATTGATTAATCGATTAATCGATTAAAAACCACATCGAAAGCAATTAATCGATTAAAGGCCAAATAGATTAACGATTAATCGATTAAAAATTTTAATCAACCATCCCTACACTCATGAGTACTCACTCACGTTCACACTCACGTCCACTCACACTCATGAGTACTCACTCATACTCAACTCACCACGTTCAAATGAGTGTGAGTGAGTGTGAGTTGAGTGCACTCATGAGTGAGTGTGCCGAGCTATGTGCATAAGTCACGTGCAGTTACAATATTTCTGACTACAGAAAAACAAGACAGCCCAGGCATGAAGATATATTGACCCAAGTTTGAGCGGTGGGTTTAACAAAACGAGGGAAATTATGGTTGTTCAGAAACGTCTTAGGAATAAGTACAGAAAACGTATTCTACCATATAGCTCTATGATAGGTGTACTACCACAGAGCGATGCCAGTGCATGGAACTGCCTCGGAAATTGACCAAGTAGATGTGTCTGGTCGGGCGAGGTTCCACGCAAGCAGGTAGTGTAGGTTGCGTGGAATAATCGCACCTCTCAAAGCAAGGCCACATCCAGTGACACGGAAAAATGCAGCCGCAAATTGGCACTACTTGCAGGTACGCGCCTCGCCCGTCTTGGCGTCTGCCATCTTCCAAACTGCTCATGTTAAGCATCGTGATCTCGCGAGACAACTCCGCAAGCGCCCGCAACGCCCACACGCTAGCCGGAGATACGTCCGTGCGCAACGCAATACCGTAGCATACGGTTACGTACTGCGGATGTGCGCTGCAGACCCGCTATTGCGTTGCGTACGCAACGCCCTTGCGTACGCTAAACTAAAACTGTCTAATTTCCGCAAGCTCTGTCTCTTTCCACGTGCAATTTTTATTGAAGTGCCGTACGCGAAGAAGCGGTGAACTGTGCTCCTTGGGATTTATCTGTTTAATGTATTGAAAGTAATATTTTTCTTGATTTACAGGGCTAATATCGACATAAACCTTCATTTGATTGATACTCTCTTGTATTATAATCTTATTACAGCGCATACACTTGAACACAAAAGAATAAAAAAGGAACCGACGACACGAGTGCAAACTATCAACTGAAATTTTTATTTAACACAGACATATAAACACAGAAGAGCATCACATGATGCAACATATGCGTATCTAGGCTACACTTTTGTGACAGCATGTCTGACTTAAAAGCGAGACATCATATTACACATCCTACGTGCCATCTAACAAACTAATCTCCTTTTCTGGGAGATTAAGTAAGGTGTGGCTGATACAACTCCTTCCCCCCTTATTGATGTGAAATGCTTCGATGATTTCCCTGACGGTGCGAGCTTGGTTTCTGTATATAACACTTGTATCTGTGAGGACCCGATAGCAATTGCACTTCGTACAATGGGCAGCCAAGTGAGCTTGCTCATTTTTCTTTAAAGTCGTTCTGTGCTCTCAGATCCTCGTTTGTAGCACGAAGCCACAAGGAAATCCGTGCGGATTTCTCAGCAAGAAAAGCTTCTTAGTTGCCCGAAAATTCGTCCTGGTCAGGGGTTCGAACCCGGGACCAACGCCTTTCCGGGGCGGTCGCTCTACCTTGTGGCTTAGTGCTACGAACCACCTTGCGGGATTCCGCAGAACTCATTTGCATTACTTGTGTCCATGTGCTTCGAGTTGTTGATGGATTCGCCCTCGCGCTGCCAATTGCTAGCTTCCTGGTTAGCTCAGTTGTGGGAGCGACCGCCCCGGAAGGGCGTTGGTCCCGATTTCGAACAGGGCGCAGGGCGCATTTTTCGGCAACTAAGAAGCTTTCTTTCTGTGAAATCCGTACGGATTTCCTTGTGGTTTTGTGCTACAAACGGGTGGTTGTCATTTTTTTCTTTATTAGGCTATAAGTAATATGGAAAACGCGTGTTTGAATTTCATGGGGCAACAATTTGGAACCAACTACCCCTACAAGTTTAATTGGCATGATACGTTAAGCGTAGTGGGAAATATTTTGCCTCAAGCATCAAGACTTGTAAATATACTTTTTTTTTCTTTTCCTAATGCGCTTGTCGATCTATTGTGCACTTTTGCCTGTTACTACTAATGTTGTACTGATGCGATTATGTGCATAATTTATTACACGTCTACTTTATCATATTTTTTTTACTTTTGTAAATATGTATATGCGTTTGTGTGTACATCTTTGTGTATTCAAATGTGCCCATTGAGTTAGGGTGTAGACATTTTTTTTTTATGTTACGGAGTACAAGAAATCCCCAGTTCATTTGGCAGCGCTTGCTAAAGTTATCAGGCTGGAGCGAAGTAATTTTGAATTCGCGTAAATTTTCTCGGCTGCTATTAAGTACCCCTGTGTATATAAAAAATACCAGAAAAATGTTTCTAAATCTCAACTGAGAACACAATAACGAAATTTCGCACCTGTTATAACTAAAATCAGGGCTTGTCCGCAACAGGAATATTATTGTTGTGGAATATATTTAGATTTTGTTTGCTACATTTACGTTTAGTCGGAACTTGTGTGTTTCGTTACGTCACTTTTCCTTTGTGAACTTTAGGACTGACAACTCGATGTCTCTCTGAGTGCTTTCTATCATTATGATCTTTCCTTGCTTTATTGAATTGCAGAGAAGCGTGAAGGTCGTCCCGCGGGCATCGATAATCCGTTTGTATAGGTTAACATTGGACTGAACCTTCGAAGCCAGATCGACGAAGCCTTAGGGATCGAGAAGGAGGAGGAGACAAATAAAATGCAGTTGTTTTCAGGGACATTTTGTCTGTCCTCTCTTTGTGCCTCTTTTCTTTTTACAGCGAAAGATGTCATGAGATCACAAGGGTCGTTCCTGCGCCGTCGTTGTCCGCCGCCGCCGCCGCCGGTGTTCGTAACCAATATCGCACGAAATAAAAAAAACTAAGTAAATGAAAAAAACACCTATGACTGAATGGGAATCGAACCCGGGTCTTCTGAGTCACAGCCCAGCATTCTACCACTGAGCTACGCCGCTGCTTGGAACTGCGGTGCAAACTGACCCTATGCAGGCTCGATGTCGTGTAAGGAATTGCGTTAACGTGTGCTGTAAAGCGTTTTAGAACAGTAAAGTAAGAACCAGGCGTCACACAATGCGAATTGCGTAACGAGTGGGGCGTTCAATGCTCCAACCCATTACAAAAGTCTGAGGCAAAATTCTTCATCGTCGTCAGCCACAGCATCAACAAAGTGCACATAATGCGTTACAAGAGTGTAGCGGCTACCGCGCTTTTCTGAAGAATGACGAATAATGGCATAGTACACACTTCCCACTACACAACAATTATGATGATTTATGGCATAGTGGGTACCATGCAAGTGCGCTTGTAGTAGCTGCCCCAAGAGTGTTTTAAAAACGCTCCAAAAAGGCCGCTCTCCCAGCTTTCGCTGTAGCTGTGCTGCGCGTTCCGCGCAGGCCCGGCGTTTTTTTTCAGTGCCAATCCTCGAACCAACACTTCCTATGAAACGACTACCTGAGCAGAATGCCGTTTCTACGTTTAACTTCTCGCTCTCAAAGTTGTCTAAAACCTGTAAACTATAATAGAGAGTAGTAATACGGAAAGTTCACCTTTCCCCCGCGCGTAAACGATGCGGCTTTCAAAAGATTGCCGTTACCGAAACTGCCCATATAAAACTCTTTTTTACGACGAAGCATTTTGCATTGTATTAAAGTAATGTAAGAAAACCTGATAAATGTACTTATTTGTCGTTGACAACCTTGACATTTTTTGAAGTCACGCAAAGTTGATCGACATTTCTTGCAATGCATCAAAAACAGTGGAGGACGCTTGGGCTGCGCCTCAAGGAGTACAAAGTGATAGCGTAATCGGGTCCCGTTCACAACCCCTTCTTATCCTCTAGCAACGCTTTACTCCTCAGTAGACCCTGAAACCGCGCCGCCAGGAATTGAACGTCAGTGCGAGTAACAGTTGTCGTTAAGAGTCTCGTATAATTCATACGGTAAGTACAGCTGCGGAGTGCCCATTATGCCGCAATTATTCCTTTTTTTGAATATACAATGTACTAACTACGCGTCCGTAAGGCAACGGGCGAGCCTTCGCTGCTCACTCTGTTGACGTTCTTCCAGGTGATGATGAATACATAGATGATGATCAATACATAAATATCTCACTACTTGTGCAATTCACATCTCTTGAAGCGTGGCGGAACTCCGCGCACCTGCCACGCAACATTACATGCCTAAAGTAGACTCCCCTCTTTGCATGATATTTGTATATGGTTTCTTTTGAATGTGGAGCATTTCTTAGTAAACTGCGAGCATTTATATCTATCTATCTATCTATCTATCTATCTATCTATCTATCTATCTATCTATCTATCTATCTATCTATCTATCTATCTATCTATCTATCTATCTGGCCGCCTACGTCTAGGTGCTCTCGTGGTCGCCTCCTGAACTGGGGTGCACCAAAATTAGCATGCGAGGGTAACAGGGTTTTGACGAATATGTCTGGCTGGACATCACATAAATAAGGTGAAAGGCCCGTCGTGTACGTCGTCAAAACCGCGGCATGCGGGTAGGCGCCACAGGTGATTGACTGTTTGTATATACCTAGGAATGGCGAGAACAAACACTGGTAATATAAAGGTGAGCGTTTTCAGAAAACTGACATCGGCAGTGCTGACCCGAAGACTGCAAAGAATGAATATCAGGGTCTCAGCAGGAATCGACCCGAAGCCTCGCAATCAAGTATTCTACCACAGAACAACACCAGGTCTCTAAACTGCTTTGGAAAAATACTATGCAGGCGTAATGTTGTTGAAACGTCAATCGTTGTCGCAGTGTTGGCAGTCTATCATTATGAACATTAATATATACTCCTATCATACAGGCATCAACTCGGGTTAACGTCCATTGTATACTTAAGCACCATTCACTGAAGTTGTATACGTAGCATTAGCCGGTAGTGGCGTAGCCAGACATTTTGTTTGAGGGGGGCTGCATTTGACTGTGAGTATATATATATATATATATATATATATATGTATATATATATATATATATATATATATATATATATATATATTGTAAGCAGGTTTATTGGGCGAGCCTAACGAACAGCTGGTCGATTGTAAAAAAGACACAGGGCGAAGAACATGGCGGAGCTCGAGCTCCGATCTCGTGGTGCCTTTCTTTCGTGATGATGGTTGTGCCTTGCCGTTGTCTTCATTCCTTCACTATTCGCAATGCCCACGAACTATAGGTGGCGCGCTGTACGATTCAAGATGGCGCCCCAAGGGTGGTCAACCCGTTTGTTTAGCATAGGAATAGATAGGACGCGCGGACGTACGGCCCGGGCCACTTTCACCGGATGAAGTCATCATCTGCACTGAAATGAGTATGAGACCAAGATATTTTTCCAAATCATGGAAGCTCGCCGCCTAATTTTTACCGCGGTGTGAATGGTTATATTTCATCTCAGTTACCGCGTGCATGAACCATATGCTTTGCAAAATCCTGTGCGTGTTACAGAAAATCGCATGAACTTGAATGGACGTATGAACTGAACGGCACTCCGAGGTAGCGTGTACCGAGGCTGCATGACAGATTTGCCGCAGTAGTAGTCCGCGAGCGAGTAGCGCCATCGCTGCCGCACGAAACCGATGTTTAATGTGGTCATAGTTTGCAAACATATTACTCCGTCATTACTTGCGCAGTCAGGAACACAATACGGAGTTGCTTCTTCCACGGAACACCAGCATTTAACATCCCACTCAGTAGCGATTTTGTCACAGCCATGCTCAGACTCTGGCCGTGCGCAATTCAATGCACTCGGATGTTGCTGGTTCGATCAGCACGATCCAAACATGAATATCGAAAAGGATGCACACGTATGCTATTTACAACGTCGAATTCATCGACGTTGGGAAAATTCGTCGAACAACAATGCCGTTCGGAAGGTACCGGTGAAGTAAGAAATTAGCCGAGAGGCTTGCGGCTGTGACTGCACGTTTCATCGCTCTAACCATTTCGCTTCCCTGTTCGAGTTCGAGCGTTTTGGCGGCATGCGGCGCTTGATAATATCCACAATAATTGCGCTGCGCGCAATGCACAAGAAAAACTATGTTTTTATTTTGATCCCGCTGAAGGACACTATACATTAAATACAATCAAAGTGACTTACGAGCGTGAAACTTCCACGTCCAGTGAAAAATCGTCGTCGTCAAGATGGTTTCTCTTAACATCACTGCTGAAAGCAATGTGAAGAATTTCATCCGCCGAACGACTTCGACTAGTCCGCCTTACAACGTTATCGTGGGATCTGGGCGCGCAGAAGTTTTTCCTCTTACACCGGTCAACAAATAAATCGCTTCCAGAGTGATGCCCTCTATCAACAAACGTACAAAAAGAAGCGGCGCAGCGCTGGCCAATTTGACATTGCTCAGTTATCTATCGCGAGCTCGCGAGAATTCCCGCGTACAATGTTATAAATTCATGCGCTACAAAAGCACTGATGAATGCTATATACAAGCAAAACGAGGTGAGTTTCAACTGAAAAGGTCAGACAACAGCATTTAACCAGCATTTAACTAAGCTGCGTGTCTGCACAAAACTTCGCGAAGCTGATATGTGTACGATGTGGGTCATGGTTGAAAGCGCGAGTTGGCACGTATTTTCACGAAAATTTCGTGTCTCGCAAGAACGAATTAGACTTATCGTGACACGGTGGACCCGGTTTGTTCACTGATGCAGGAAACATGCAAAGTCGTAGTCTTTGTTTCCTGCTAACGCGTTGAGGCTAGCACAGCCGAACAAGGGAGCGACTGTGTAGGGCTGCCATGGTGTCGTCTACTGATCATCCCTGAGCGGACGCTCCTGAATTCCGCTTGGCGGCGCGACCGTCTATAGGCATTGCGAATTACGATGTCCATTTTCTGGCACTATCATCATCGTCATCAGCCTGTCTACGCCCACTGCAGGGCAAAGGCCTCTCCCATTTTTCGCCAATCAACCCGGTCCTGTGCTTTCTGTTGCCACGTTATACCTGCAAACTTCTTAATCTCATCTACCCACCTAATTTCCTGTCTCCCCCCTCACGCGTTTGCCATCTCTTGGAATCCAGTCAGTTACCCTTAATGACCAGCGGTTATCCTGCCGACGTGCTACGTGCCCGGCCCATATCCATTTCTTCTTGATTTCAACTATGATATCCTTCACCCCCGTTTGTTCCCTGACCCACTCTGCTCTCTTCCTGTCTCTTAAGGTCACACCTATCATTTTCCTTTCCATCGCTCGCTGCGTCGTCCTCAGTTTAAGTGGAACCCTCTTTGTAAGTCTCCAGGTTTCTGCTCCGTAGGTAAGTACCGGTAAGATGCAGCTGTTATATACCTTCCTCTTGAGGGATAGTGGTAGACTACCATTCATGATTTGATAATGCTTGCCGAATGAGCCCCATCCCATCCTTATTCTTCTAGTTATTTCACTCTCATGGTTCGGCTCCGCGGTTACTACCTGTCCTAATTAGACGTACTCCTTTACAACTTCCAGTCTCGCCACCTATCGCAAAGCGCTGTTCTCTGCCAAGATTGTTCCACATTACATTAGTTTTATGCACATTAATTTTCGGACCTAATCTTCTACTTTCCGTATCCAGTTCAGTAATCATAAGCTGTAATTCGTCTCCCGCGTTACTCATCAATGCAATGTCATCAGCGAATTGCAGGTTGCTGAGATACTCTCCATTAACTCTTATCCCTAACTCTTCCCAATCTAGGGCCTTGAAAACCTCCTGTAAACACGCCGTGAATAGCATTGGAGAGATCGTGTCTCCCAGCCGTACGCCCTTCTTTATTTGGATTCTGTCGCTTTCTTTATAGAGGACTATAGTGGCTGTGGATCCGTTGTAGATTTCTTCCATTATGTTTATATAGGCTTCGTCGATGCCCTGATTCCGCAGTGCCTGCATGACTGCTGATGTCTCCACCGAATCGAATGCCTTCTCGTAATGTATGAAGGCTATGTATAAGGGTTGGTTGTATTCCGCGCATTTCTCTATCACCTGATTGATAGTATGAATATGGTCTGTTGTTGAGAAGCCTGTACGAAATCCTACCAAAGGACCAGGCAGGATTTCTGGCACTATGACCAGCTACGAAACTTTTCGTAGCTCAATGTCCCGACTCCCGACTAAACATATGTATTTCAAGGTACAGAAGGAAAAAAATCAAGTATGAGCTTTTGAATACTACGCGGGTGGGAGTAAACCACTGCTTATTGTATTCGGGTATAATGGGAAGCCATGCGTCGCCGCGTTTTCTGGTTCATAATACGCAACACCATTTAAGATGTCAGTGAAATGGAAATACCCTTTTACATCGTCTGTGAATAAGTGAACTCTTTCCACGAACGGCACTGGTGTCGTGCAGCGTTTGCGGTCGCGAAGCGCCACTTCTTGCTTCGTCTTACCTCTCTGCCTTCTTCTTTTCTGTTTGCTTGCTTCTTTCGAAGGTCTTTTGCACACGCGCTACGGTAAGACGCTACCGGGGAAGCAGCGCGCGCGCGCGGGAGTGGCACAACCAGGCACCCGGGCTAGACGAGCGGGCGAGCGGCAACGCCGACGCGCCGTGCCGTCGCCGCGGCGGTGGCGGCGCCAATACGTCGCGGCGCCGGGCGACGGTCACCTAGGAGAACGCAGCCACGGTGCGCCAGCTGCCAGATGTTGTACCCCTGTCGTCAGTCGAACGAAGTACATTCTTTTTTTCGTTACTTTTCCAGATCTTCTACTAGCACGGCAAATTACACAGTTTCAATTCGCAATGCCCATAGACTGTCGCGCCCCTAGCGGAATTTAGGAGCGTCCTCTCATGGATGATCAGTAGACGACACCATGGCAGCCCTACGCAGTATCGCGCACTTGTTCGGCTGTGTTCGCAGGAAAGAAACACTACGAGTTTGCATGTTTCCTGCTTCAGTGAACAAACCGGGCCCTCCGTGACACGATAAATCTGACTCATTCTTGCGAGACGCGAAGTTTTTGTGAAAGTACGTGCCAACTCGCGCGTTCAACGATGACCCACATCGTACAAATATCAGCTTCGCGAGGTTTTGTGTAGCCACGTAGGTTAGTTAAACGCTGTTGTCTGACCTTCTCAGTTGAAACTCACCTTGTTTTACTTGCATATAGCATTCCTCAGTGCTCTTGTAGTGCACGAATTTATAACATATGTAGGCGGGAAGTCGCGCGAGCTAGCGATGTATAACTGAGTAATCTGAAATTGGCCAGCGCTGGGCCGCTTGTTTTTGTAGGTTTGTTGATAGATGGCAGCACTCTGGAAGGGAAATTTTGTTCACTGGTGTGAGAGGAAAAGTTCTGCCATGTTCGGCGTGCCCAGATAACATTGTGACGCGGACTAGTCGTTCGGCGGAGGAAATTCTTCAGATTGCTTTCAGCAATGATGTTAAGAGGAACCACCTTGACCACGAGGATTTTTCACTGGACGGAGAAGGCTGTGAAAGTGTGTGTGTGTGTGTGAAGGAGTGTGACAGCGACGATGAACGATCAGCTGCTAACTCACAAGGAGCGAGTTGCACTTCACGTCCCCTCGCGCGCTAATGTTTTTTCACGCTCGTAAGTCACTTTGATTGTATTTAATGTATAGTATTCTTCAGCGAGATCAAAATAAAAGCGTAGTTTTTCTTGTACATTGCACGAAGCGCAATTATTGTGGATATTATCGAGCGCCGTATTCCGCCAAAACACTCGAGTTCGGAACAGGGAAGCGAAATGGTTAGAGCGATGAAACGTGCAGTCACGGCCACAATCCACGCCTATCGGCTCACTTCTGTACTTCACCGGTACTTTCCGATCGTCATAGTTGTTCGACGCATTTTCGCAACGTCGAAGAATTCGTCGTTGCGAAAAGCATACGTGCGTGTTCTTTTCGATATTCATGTTTCGATCGTGCTGATCGAACCTGCGGCATCCGAGTGCAGTGAATTGCGCACGGCTTGTGTCTGAGCATGGCTGTGATACAAGCGCTACTAAATAGGATGTTAAATGCTTGTGTTCCGTTGAAGAAGCAACTCCGCTTTCCTGACTGCGCAAGTAATGACGACGTACGCGCGTATGTTTGCAAACCATCGCCACGTGAAACATTCGGTCCCGTGTAGCAGCGATGACGCTACTCGCTAGCGTCCTGCCACTGCGGCAAATCCGTCAGGCAGGCTCGGTACACAGTATCTCGGAGTGCCGTTCAGGTCATACGTCAATTCTAATTCATGACGTTTTCTGCAGCACGCACAGGATTTCGCACAGCATCGCTTATGCACGGTAACGGAGCTGAAATATAACCTTTCACACCGCGGCAAATAATTAGGTGGCGAGCTTCCATTATTTGAGAAAGCATTTCGGTCTCATATCCATTTCAGTGCAGCTCATGACTTCATCCGGTGAAAGTGGCACGGGCCGTACGTACGCACGTCCTGTCTGTTCCTATGCTAAAACGGATTGACCCTCCATCGGGCACCATCTTGAATCGTACAGCGCGCCACCTATAGTTCGTGGGCATTGCGAATACCGTGCTTGGCCCACGCTACCAACTAAAGGAAATGCAGGTCGGAATCAAGGTTCGAACCGGTTCGGAATGGTTCCACTGGGATGGTACGGTTCTGGTTGGGCTCTAAGATGGCGAAAAAAAAATAAAAAAAGAAATGTTCGGTTGTATCAAAAATAACGGTTTTGTTCCGGTTTTTCATTTGAGTTACGGTGCAGTTTGACTAATTGGTTGGAGTACTACAGCCGTCCTGTGATGTCTTACTGAGTTTCAAAAATTTGCTTTGGATAACGTTGAGGAACAAAAACGTGCGAGTAGCCCCGCAATGTGTTTTGTTAAGTACACGAGTGTTGCATTGCTATGTTGAGATACTGCGGGTCCTCATGCTCTAGGATGGCAAAGCGAAATAAAAAACCATGATGACCTCAGTGGCGGGAGGACTTCAATAACCGTGCTTACCAATTCTAACAAATCGTGATTTTTTCCCATGATGACTCGATGTTTCATTCTACTCCAGCATCCAAATTCGCTATGGTTGGGGGCTATCGAACCTGCTTCCTAATGAGTGTTCGCGTTCTGGAAAACCCTTAGCGCCTCCGTTAACTTTCTCAGACTATGCTTGCAGTACTACGGTAATTCGTAGTATCAATGACTTATTGACTATAATAACATGTTTTGAGATACAACACGCTAAAATCGCGATGTGATGTAGCGGTATGCCGCAGAGGGGGGACTGCGGTTTAATTTTTACGACTTGGAATTCTCGAATTTGCACAATTTCTAAGTACACAAGCCTCGAACTTCGGCCGCCGTAGCCTTGGGTACAGACCGCGTGATCCAGTTCGCAGATTGATTAAAATGGAATGAGACGCGAGAAGATGAAACACGGTGTTCTTTCAAGTAATGTGTAAAGCAATAGAAGCAATGCATCCACAATTATAAAAACAAGCACCGCAACACGTCGCAACTCCGCGCAAGAAAAAAGCTACGCACAGGAGCGGCCATCGGCGCAATATCAGAAACGTTCTGCA